>CATIWF010071966.1:0-17773 GCA_949630135.1 Balakata baccata
GGCACAAGGCATTACAGTTGATTGAACAATATTAGCTATGTGCTCATAAACACCCTGCCACAATAACACAATCCTGTCTCGGTTGTTCAGAGTAATTGCAATGAGCAACTCCAGGCAGAAAACTGCAGTATCTTCATCCTCAGGAGAGTTGTTCCCTTTTTGAGGCCGACCTGCTGCCCAGATGAGTGCTCGTGCAAGCTGTAATAAAGATTCAGTTTGCAAAAACTTACTCTCGGTAAATATGCTGTCAACATGACATTTTTGGATAGTCTGAAGGGTGCGTTGATGAGCAGCCAGTTGTTGTTCAGTGGGTTGTGATCTAGGCTCCTCTGTGTCAAGAGATAAGAGCTGACTAAACCGACCCATTAATCCAGAAGATCTCCTGGGAGTTCCCATGGATTGCATATGAACTGAAGATAAAGAATTTGTAATAGGTTTTCCATGCCCAGGATCAGCAGAAAGCTCAGATTCATCAGCAGCATCACTGGCCACACGAGCTGGAAGAAGACCTAGTTTGTGCAATCGTAAAATACAATCCAGAATATTTCTCCATCCTGTACGAATAAAATCACTGTACCTATTTGCAATAGTGAAAACTGTCACAGTTGCCATCCTCGCCTTTGTGTCATCACCAAATGCAAGAACAGGTTCCTCAACAGAAGATGGATTCAAGAGGGTTGTGAATTTACATAGAGACACAACCAGATCATCTAATACATCTTCAAGATGATGACATGCAGAAATTTTGGCAACAGCTAAGAATCCATCAATACATGTCTGGTAAACATCCTCATGTTCTGCATGATCAAACACAACAGAGATCGCAGCAATTGTGGGACCAGACATTATTGCAAACATATCATGGTCGAGGTATGCTTTAGAATCAGATACAATGAATGGAGTAGTTTTCCTGGATTTATGCATTAGATCAATCCAACGACTTGGGGTCATTTCAGGGAAACCGGCTCCTTGTTCTGGAGTTGTGCGGATCTCATTCTTACAAATTGAGTGGTATAATTCTGACAGGAATTCTCGAGGCAAGTCATTCCCTCCATTAATGTGCCTATTATTCCGAATAAAATCCTCCTCTGTCATCTTCTTTTTAACCTGTACATTGTGCTGATCCGTATTAAGCATTATAAGCGAATAAGACAATAAAAGAGCAGCATCCTTATTAGCTAAGATTTGTGGTGATTGCTCATAGTATCTCTCAGAAAAAGCCTCAAGCACCCTTTGTATTTTTTGAGATTCTCCAGGCAGCCTAAAAGTTTCCAAGAATAACCGTAAAGCAGTGTCCAGATTCATACCTTGGAAATCAAATGTCCCAGCAAATTCATGAAGTACCTGAACACAAAACTCATCATGATTTCCCAAGAAATCTCCAACAAGGTTCTTATCTAACCCAGCAGTATACCGGAAAAAGCAGGCAACACTTTGAGGATCAAGTTTGTCGGGTAAGAGATGTGTTCCTTGAAGAAATTCTAGGCCTTTCTTTGGGTCACGGTTAAAGTGATCAGCTCCGATCATCAATCTTCTCTTAATGTACTTTCTTCTGCGGACAAATTGAACCCAGTGATTAGGATCACTATAATTGTCACACTTCACCATCCAGAAGGGTGTATACTCCTCAAGTTTTACTGGAGCACGGTCTGAACCAAGTGACCCGTTGCCTATCCTTTCAGCCATCCCCTGAATAACAGCTATAAGACCATCTAAAGCAAGTATGTGCATTGCAGACAAAGGACAGTTCACTGGGAATGCACTCTTTGATAATAAATTAGCTAGGTCTTCAAACACATTACTGCATGTTATATCACAATCTAAGTTAGCATACATCTCCACCATAAAAGTTTTCTGCCTGCAGAAGTCAACTAGAGCCTCCATGGCAACCTCTTGTTGCTGGTATGAAGCACCATATCTGCTTTGGGCAAGTCTCAAAATCACACAAGAAAAGAAAGCCTCAAGCTGTAACTTAAGTTCAGTACGAAGATGGTGATACAGGTTGAGAACAATACTACAAACCATTGAGAGAATAAGTGGGCTCATTGACAAGCCAAACTGCATCAGATTACGAAATAATTCGTCCTGAATCAAACTTAATAACCTGGGGTGAGAATGAATAGATGGTCCACCCAATTCTATAGCTGAATTAATTAAACCCAACGCAAAAAGGGGTACATCTTCATCAAATGCTAATGTATTAGATCTAGGAGCCATCCCCATATGCTCAACAACATTTAATAAAGAACATAAAAATTGGAATATCTCCACCATGCACGGAACACCATATGGCTCTGTCATCAGGTGCAAATCAAATGGAAGGGCATCCTTCCTGCTACCACCACCAATTGTATTTTCTTCCAGAACATTTCCCACAAGACCTGTGGAAGCACTGGAACCAAAGCTTACAGAGGATGTTTGGCCATCTAGTTCAGAGCTACTGCTCCCATTGTCCATTTGTTTGCTCCGGAAAGTGTAATCAGGATCTAGAACACCAAGCTGTAAAAGAATGAAGGTTTTTACATTTTTTGAGGGGAAGCTTAACTTATATTATAACTCACCTAAAACAAAATCAAATTATTCTCTGCTTATATATACAAATATTATATTTGTAAACAAGAACAGCAATAAATCATCCCCACGTTACATTCCACATAGTGCATCACTAGATAAATAAAAATTTCCAATTTTCCAGGCACTAGACAAACAGATACCACATGGTAAACTGTCTGGGCTTGTGATTAAGGTACCAGACCATGGAACTGTGAAATTGTACGCAGCCTTTCTCATTAATTATGTAAGAAATACAAGAAGGTCAATCTCAAGCTAAGGCAAAATCACTTGGCTAAGGTACATTTATCAGCCATTTATTTTGAATTTAAAACAATTGCAAAGTTTCCTCACCTTTTCATCACTTTTCAAGCACAAGAAATACGACAAGAATCACACTTTCTAATTAGTAATACAAAAATATAAAGGTATAGAGAAAGAAAATGATGGAAGGTTTTTTTCCCCCAAATTTTAACAAACCAGTAAGCCAATTTTAGTTTCTTTAGCCAAATCCTTAACAGTGAATATGAATTAAAGTTTTTATTAGTTTGGGTATTCCTGCAAGCACCTTTTATTTTTTGAACCACAGCAACTAATAGAAGGCCAGGAAGAGAGGAGAAATTGCATTATGGAAAAAAAAAAAAAAAAGAGAGAGAGAAATAGCAATTATACCTCCTGTTTGACAGGACTAGCTCCATTGACAAGTGCACGTTCTGTGTTGTCAACATCTGGTAGGTGTGAAAAAATGCACCTAACAAGTTCATGCATTGTATGTCGAGCTATCCGCTGTAACAGCTCGCCCTTGGTTCCTGCCTGGTGAACTATACGGAAACAAGTGTTCAAAATGGTACAGACGTGCTGATTACTCAGTGTGACAGATGCCTTACTTTTCATACAAGCCCGAAGAACCTGAAGTATCTTCATCAGCACCACTTCTTCGGATGCAGGATCTGTCACCTCGAATCGGCAAGTCGTGACAGCATCAACTACCAAGTGCATAGCATCTTCCACATTAACTGTATTTTGATCAATCAAATCTAGAGTTAAAATCTTGTAAACAGATGACAAAGCAACCCCAGTGATTGGGGCACCAGTTTCATCCGATCGAATCACATCCAAAAATGGCTGGAGATACACAGCAGGATTGATTGTATGCCATGGATGCTGCCATGAGAAGATTTGTTTCCGCAATGCCTTCAAGGATTGAATCAAAGAATGCTCAAGCTGATCATCACCAGATATATAGCGACCTCCCCATCTTACATTTCTCCTCATGACAGCTAATACAGCACCAATTTCTGCACTAATCATGCATGCTAAAGTAGCTTTGTTGGAATAGGAAGAGTCACAATCCTCGGGTTCCTCCTCAATTGCCTTAATTCCGGGTTGCAGCTTCAAGCGACCCATATCTGTATATTCTTTAATTGCAATGCAACCCAATTTCTATCACTATCTACCAGTGGCTAAACACAGAAGTCACGATATCTTAAGCGAAGCATACCCTTACTAATTCACAAAAAACAAAGAAGAAATGCCCATTAGCCTAAACAAGGAAATAAGTGTGAATTACACCAAAAACAACATAGACAAGCTAAAATTACTCTGTGCCAATGCTAGCACCATCATATATGTGAGCATGCATATTCAACTGATGGTTGGCCAATCTGGACTATTAAATAGCACTGACGTACTTCATTTCTCATGTAATTTAAGAATTTCCGTTTGTGATAAAGGTAAAAACATAAATATTCAAACTTAAAATAAGCTGATAGACACACCAAACCTTAATCAATACTCTAAGAAAACCCTAATCTAATTGTAAATAAAAATTCCAATCACAGTTTACTGAAACAAATCATTACCAAATGCATTCCACACAGACACAAGACAGAACTATAGCAATACAGATAATCAACATACTGTGTATCGCATCAATAAATTAGAAGAACAATAGATCAATAACAAAGAAACTGACAATACCCGATCTAATTAAAAGAAAGACAAAGAAAATCCCGAGTCAATCAAATAAGAAACCCGGGGAAAAGAGTTCCATTGGGAAACAAAAAGGATTAACTGAACAGAGTCCAGATTTTCACCTAAAAGGAGACATTTCCTAGAGCTAAGAAATGCAGGAATTACACAAGAACATTTTCTCGACTTACTAGGCAGCCAAACAGATATTAAATGCCGAGAACCAAAAGGCCAATAGCATAAACGAAGGAAGAAATGTCGCGGGAACGACACGCATTAAGCAAGGAAAAAAATCAAGATACAGAGAGAATTGAAGCCAAGCAATTGCGAGATCGAGAACAATGACTTACTGTTTTATGGATCGAGAGCAGTGCGATCTGTAAGACGAGCTCTTTCTCTCTCTCTCACTTCTGTGACAGGGACTAGAGGGAAGATGAAGAGACAGAGAGAGAGCGAGTGAACTAGTGAAGGAAAGGAGGACTTCGTCGCGACAAATTGAACAACTTATTTATTTATTTATTTATTTATTTTTTGGGTCGTGGTAACCATGGCTAGTTTTAAAAGAAAGGACTGAGCTCATACACTAAACATAACCATATCTATTAATCACTATAAAAGATAATAATCAGGCCCTCGTACCAAAAAACTTCCATTACTCAAATTCCTTCTTACCAGCCTCTATGATGCATATAACCGTGTTAATTTCGTCTGCACATCCAATATTAAATCTATTATGCGCAGACCATCTAGATTTGTTAAAAAAATATGTGCAATGTTCTTCTTTTTAACCATTGCACAGTTAAAACAATAGGTAAAGAGCAATTTGTAGTCTTGGAAATTCCCCCATAATTCTTATCTGTCTAGAAAAGAGATGGATATACACATGCATTTTGGAGCAATTTATCCTGTCTTATCCTATCATGGGAGAAAAATTCTTCCCATTTTTGCAAGATTAACTTTGTTGGATACTAGATACCTACAATATCAATATGTTGTTATTGATACGGTTGAAATATCGCTAAATGCTAGAACAGTGATGTTTGTTTTTTATCCTAATTTTAACTTGTTTCTAGAAGATCTTCATGTTCTTTTCAGCCTTAAAATGTTTAGGTGCTTGGCAACTACAATCACTCTCCATGATCAATTGATTTATAGGGTTCAGAATCATCTTCTTGATCTTTCTATCCCTATATCAAATGAAACACTTTTCATAGTAGCAGATACACAAAGAATTCCAACTTATGTGCATATTCCAAGGCATATATCTAGAAATAAATTGGTAAAATTGTTATCTAACACTTGAGTAACCAATTATGAGAAGATACATAGTACCTCACAGCCAATTCAACATCTAGAGTTTTGCTTTTATAAGAAGGTTGATGGAACTATTGAAACGAAGTTTATTCGTATTGAAGAACCTAGCTATAGTTATTCAATTTTCTCCACATAATTTAGGATTCAGCCTTTTGAGATTAAAGGCCATTTGCATATCACAGGCTTCAATTCTATAGGCAAACCAATTTATTCCATCTTCCAAATCATCCATAATATCTTGGATATCAATTACAAATGTGAAAATTGTTTGATAGAAGCTCTGTGTATTAGTGATGAGGAAGAATCTTCTTCCCAATGAAGGAGGAAAAAGAAATGAACATCTGAAAGGATGTTTTGCAAATGGTTTAATGATGACGACTCGTCTATTGAACTGCTTGGACAACCCTCTGGTAAATATGATTATATTGTCCAATATTCTAAACCAGAATCATTCAGAACAAAGATGCTTACTCTCTCAAAACCTTAACAGGATGATCCTTTGGAGCCATTCCTAAAACCATTGCCTCTTGCTCCACCACTTATCATTTATAAAAAAGGTTTACAGTGGATTAAGAAGCATGGACCTCAATGGGTTCCCAAACCTATTATTCCTTCACCTCCTATCCAAACTCTTGTTCCTTTGTATGTATATTCCAATCAATTGGAAATCCTTACAAGAAATTATGGATCCTAACAAGCATATCAATTGGACACCATATATTAAGTCTTCTAGTCTAGATGCACAAGGTCAACCTTGAGAAATTGCAGTTGGTGAATCAATCTTAAACTAACAAACTGATAATGCCTTGACATAAAATTATGTTTTAAACAAGATTGAAACTAAAGTTGATTAAGTTTTGACAAAAGTTAAATGGTGGAATCTACAATAAAAAGTCAATTTAATTTCCAGTAAGAGTTTATGTTTGAACTCTAAAAATAGATCATGACTCTTTGCACAAAATTGATGCAAATGATTTAATAACAAATCTTTGGTCTTCTTTTTCAATAAAAACAAGAAGAAATCATGAGTCTAAAACAACAATTGTCACAAGTAGAAAGAGACTTGTATGTTAAAATCCCATTCAACCACTTTGCTTTTAAAAGTACCTTTCCTTTACCTGAACCAATTACTTCTATTAATCATCCACAACCAAAAATTGACCCAATTCTCCTATAACATGAAAATTTTCAAAAACCGATTAGATCCTAAAAATCTACACCTAAATCTCATAAAAAAAAACCAACCACTTCTTTGACTACCCATTCTACCACATATCTAGTTACCTAGAGATCTGGAAAAGAACCTGAATCAGATTCTTCTCAAAATCTTTTACAGGATTTCCAAGATCCTTACCAATACATGATATAAGGTCCCTCCCAGACTAATCTTATCACCAGTTTCCTTCACATTAGCCTAGAACATAACTTTCCTACCCTTCATGATGATATGCAAGGAAAATTAGACTTTTTAGGCTCTAATACTTCTTTTGATAATGAGCATGACTAGAGTTTTGAGGAACAAAGTGATTCATCATATATCTCATCAATCCCCTCAACTAGAATGGCAGATCCTATAAGGACAGCTATTACTGAACCTTATGATTCCACTGCTTATGTTCAAGAGCCTTTTGAAGATGAAATGGAAAGTGAAGTTCATCCTTCATCAAATTCCTCAAAAAAATCCAAAACTAATGGTGGTCCTTAGTTTTCAATGGATGATGTTTTGCCATCCCATAGACAAATAAGATTGATAGAAATCCTTATTTGGGTGGAGACCAAAGTTCAAGTCGATCTTTCCATATATGAAGTATTTCAAGAACTAACTACCAAATTTATTGGCAGTTTTAAAGAATGGTGGTTATGGATTCCTGAATATTCAAAGATGCAATTCTATCAGCTCGATTCTATTGTTGCTGCTTTTTGTTAAATTGAAAATGAATTTGTAGGCAGCTCAGGAGATAATACAGAAACTGTTTGGATAATTTTTTTCAATTATGATGCTGTTCTTTACGGACAAAAGATCTTAACAAACATTATATGTGAATGTCTTTGTGATGCTATTAATAGGAGTTGGAGATGTCAACTTGAAGCAACAATTTGTTTCCTCGGTCCCATCTGAGCTTGGAGAAGCTACTTTGCAATATTTCATAAAGTAAGGTATAACTTTTAAAGATATGTCCTTAGTACAAATTTATCAAAAGATGCTTATTATCTTAGAAGAATTATGCTCTATAAGGAAGCAAGTTAAGGAAGCTTTACAGTGGACTCATAACAAGAATCTGGATTATGTCTGTAGTTGTCCTAGTCTCCTATTCAAATGTGGGGATAAAAAGAACTGTGATTGTAAACACTGTAAAAAGAAGAAACATTTCAAAAAATACAAGTCGTCTTCCTAACCTAAGAAGTAGAAGTTCAAATTCTTCAGAAAAATGCAAAGGCATTTCAAAAAGACAAATAAATGCTATATTTGCTAAAAGAGAGGACATTTTGCTAAAAAATGTCCTAATAGACCTAAACAAGTGGTACAGTTAATTCATCAAATTCAAGATCAATATGATATTGTTCTAGATTAGGTAGATGTTGAATTCTTATTCTCCATGGATAATGAACTTTCTCACGATTCCTTAATTAGAATTGGCGATAATGTAAGAACATCAGATTCTGATAATTATGAAGTAAGTTTTTTTATGGAAACAATCCAATTTATAAAGCTCCTCAACTAGAACTAGAAATTGTCGAAATATTCAAAAAACATATTGTGTCTTATTATCCGATCCAACTTTTCATGGACAAATGTGACAAGCCCATCAAAGTTATAACTTTCATTGATACTAAGCCTACCAAACGATTGCCAACCTAAAACTTTTTCAAGACCACTTTTGGAAAATCCATACTGAACTATTCATGGCTGCTGATGGAGATTATTTCTCTACAAACTCATAAAAAGCCATTAAAATCCAATTTCTGCTCAATTGTTCAATTTGGACTGAGGTATTAAGTTCAACATTATCTAATAAGGATATTCTTATTGGGTTTGATATTATCAGTCAATTACCTCACTTGTCAATTGTAGCTCAAGGATTATGATCTAAAAAATGGTTTTTGCTTTTTACCATAACTCCTAACCTTTTTACTTCCTCTTTGGCTTTATCTTTTGATGACATTTAGGCCCAAATCATTAGTAAAAGTTATGCAGAGAGTCATACATTATTTATTAAAAAATATTTTATTCTTTTATGAACTAGTTATGAATTTTTTATCTCTCTCAAATTCAAGCAGAACGAAGATATCCACCCTACTAAGGCCACTAATCCTAGTATGAATCTAGAAGACCAATCTATAACAACTCAATAATGTTCACAGTTGCTTTAACAAGGATTAATTGAACCAATAAAGCCAGATTGGGCTTGTCAGACATTTTATATCAATAAGAGCTCTGAACAAGTTCAAAGCAAGAAAATATTTATTATCGATTACAAACCTTTGAACCATTTTCTTAAAGATAACAAATTCCCATTACCAAAAATCTCATCCTTGTATACCTTCCTCAAAGATGCAAGAGTATTTTCCAAATTTGATCTAAAATCTGGCTTTTGGTAATTTAGCATCCAGAAAAAAGAGAGATACAAAATGACTTTCTATATCCCGAATCACCATTGTTAATGGACGGTTATGCCATTCGGCTTAAAGGTGGTACCATATCTTTTTCAAAAGGCGATAACACGAATCTATGAATTGATCTTATCCTTAGCATTAATTTACATCAATGATATCCTTCTTTTTTCAAAGGATGAGGTGACTCACCAACAACTTTTGTAAAGATTCACTGAACTCACATGCCAATATGGTATCATGCTTTCTGAAAGAAAATGCATATTGAAAAAGAACAAATCGATTTTCTAGGCATGAAATTTAAAGATGAGACCTACTATCCTTATCAATATATTGGTGGTGAATTATTAATGTTTCTTGATGAGGATCTAATAGTCAAGCATGTCCAATAATTTTTGGGAATTGTAAATTATGTCGGGGAATTTATTCCTCACTTCACTAAGTGGGCTTATCATCTGAGACAACTTTTGAAAAAACAAGCTCCACCAAGGACGAAAGATCAAACAAAGGCTGTAAAAAGATTCAAAGAGATTTGCAAACATCTCTATCTTTTGCATATTCTAGCAAATGGAAAAAGGAATTTATAAAAGGATGCTAGTGATGAATACTAGAAAATTGTACTATTAGAAGAAAATGAAGGAATCAAACAAATCTTTGTTTACACAAGTGGCATATTCAAAGAATTTGAGTGCTATTATCACTTCACATTTAAAGAAATTCTGGCAATAAAAAATGACATAAAGAAACGTGAATTTCATCTCATTGGATATCATTTTTTGTCCTAACAGATTGTTCATCCTTCCCAAAGATTCTTCAGTTTAAAAGAAAACAAGTCCTATAATACCTTAATTTTCATGATACATGATTTAATAATTTTTGTGCACGAAATTCTATAAAAAACTAGAGTTGATAAAAATTTACGAAAATGTCACTGGGTACATTTATAGTGTCAGCTCCCATAACCCATCAGCCCTCTCTCTCTCTCTCTCTCTCTTCCTCCAGCCACCATCTCCATTTTCGTTCACCACCTAAACAACCTCCGATCGACACAAATTTAGGCTACAAGTAGATTTCAACCTCTCCAATACTTTGGTAACGTCATATTTTCAGAAATCATACCAAATTTTGTAGAAATGAAGGGACAAGTTTTGGGCGTTAGGCTGCCCCTCCCAATTCCCATACTTCCTGATCTCTTTTTACAATTCTGACACCTGAAATGGATTCAGGAGGTCCAAAAATATTGGAATACACCTTTTGAGCTTTGGATACTGGACGCCACCTCACCTTACCATATAACGGCATAGTTAGATAATGCTACATGTCATATTCTGAGTTACCATAACTAAATCAATGGCTAAGTCATGATTATCTTACCAATATATATAATTATTTTACCTTTTAATCTAATTTTATGGGTTTCTATTATTACATATTACTATCAATTTTATTGAAAATTTAGCATAGTGCCTTCTATTTTATGCGTTTTTCCATAACACCTATTTAGAAAACTTGTGTACATAATATACTTTTTTCAATAATTAAATCTCACTCAAATCCCAATTCTTATCAATTCTCAAAACCATTTTAAATCACATGTGGCTTGTGTTAGCCAAATCAAGTATCAAAGATTAAAAATACAACTTATATGAAAAGAACTATTTGCTATACTTTTTAAAGCTCCTGCTTATAATGATAATAGTACAAATTAAACTTGTACCTAAATTTTTCAGATCAATTTGTAAATAATTATAACCTTTAATTTTCTTAATATTTACAAAACTAGATATATTAACACACTTAATAAAATATCAATTGTAAAAAAAAAATGAAACAAAACCAACCCTAACAAAATGTCCAGTCGGTTGTTACTCTTCTACTGTAGAATCCAAAACACTTCTTAATAGGTTTTCTTTACAAACTTCCAAAACCTATTCGATATCTTATTCTTTCAACTTCTTACTTACAAGATATGATACATGCTTAATTTTTATTCATTTATTATATTTATTTCATTTCATTTCATTACTAATTATTTTTGCAATGAGATAATTTCTTGCACAATTAAAAATATTTAAAACCGCCCAGTACAAAACAAGCTAAGCCTCTAAAAAGCGTAATTATTCACACTATCTAAATTTATAAAAGTCTTAAATCATATAAATAATTAACAAATAAAATAGTAACCAACTGCTTTTCGATCCTTTTTCTCTAACAATATTTCTTCCTTGTTTCTTCTGTTACAAAGGTTGCTTCCTTGGTGAGAGGTATGCTTAGCACAAATAAATTATAGTTTAACAACTATTTATTTATCAATTTCTTAATTAAATTCTTTTCCTACCAACTATTTGACCTTAATTTTACTATTAATATATCTTAAACAAGTCTACTTAAATTTTCTATTTTTTTTATTATCCTCCGATCCTCTAATACATGACACTGTCTGTTTCATTTCTTTTTCTTTATTCCGGGTTATGCACTTTGATTTTTAACTTTTACTTATTTTTTTTTCCTTTTGATTAATGACACCTCCCAATTCAATTGTGATAACATTTCATCTATTATACTTACTATTATTATTTATTTCCCTCACAATTAGCTCAAATTCATTTATAATTAATCACCAATGAACTTAATTCAACTAATTTAAACCCTTGCTAATATTTCTTTAATTTATGCTTTTATTGATCCTCATTTATCTTGGATTTCCAGCCCATAAATTCCCTCATATACCTACGGTTTCTAAGGATTTAGGGACTGCTTGAAATCTTATTATTATTATTATTATTATTATTATTATTATTATTATTATTATTATTATTATTATTATTATTATCCAAGGCAGCCCCATTCGTCATCATTTTAAACCATGGATTCAAAGCCAATTCTTCCTTTAATATCTCTTCTACTTAATTAAAAATTGATTAAAGACTTATTGACATAATAATTAACTAATTAAATCTTCATATTCTTCCATTTAACTTCAAGCAAGAGTATCCAATTTTCTCCATTCAAACTCACAAATTCCACCGATTTCCTATCAATTCTCCTTAATTCGGTAAACCATTTCTCAACAAATTTCCCCTAAACAATTAGATTATTTTCAGAGTTTTTTTTTTTCAATTAATTATACCAATTGTCTTTTTCCCTCCAATTCCTCAATTTTTCTTCACAATCAAAGCAAGGATAAATTCAATTCTCATCTCAATCTTCAAGAAGAATAAACAATTAGAAGAAAATCAAACTCACCTTGATGAAGACCTCCTAGACCGCAACTTTCTTCCATCTATTCCATAGTATATATTTTATTTTATTTTATTCTTCCTTCTCCTTTGCTCCACCTTGGGTGAGATTTCTTATGACTCTCTCATCAACTCATTATTTTCTCTTCTTTTTTCTTTTTCCTTCTATTTTTATTAGATAAGTTGCTTCTACCCTTTCCTTTTTCTTTACTTGGTGGTTTTGCCGAGGGGCGGATCTAACTATTATTTTTAATGAAATCAAAATTAAATAATAAAATATAAATATAAATATTTTAAAAATAAATTTCAATATTATGCAATCGATAATTTCAATTGTTTCTTTTTGAGTGTTTATATTTTGGTAATATTGTACAACAATTTTATCAGAAATATAATAAAAATATTATTTTTAATATAAAGAATCAAACATCCTATTTGATATTTTTTTTAATTATTATTTAAGAGGATGTTGAAAATTAATTCGATTGAAATAATTTTTTAACATGGGTACGGATTATGAATTAGAGTTAGAGAAATTCTTGGGTAGATTGGATTTACCACAACATCTGTAAATTAATCAAATTGTATAATGACATACATTTAATTATTTTATTCTAATTAGTTGATATGAAAACAATATGCATACATGTCATTGTGATTAAATTGGTTGATAAATAACGTAATAAATCTAGTTTACTTAAGAATTTCTAGAATTAGAAAAAAATTTGTTTATTCAGTACAATAACATATGTCTAACAATTAATGTATAAATAATTGGTGATAATTTGCTTACTCATATAAGTTGTAGTCAAATAGTTTACCTTCATAAAGAAAATTAAAGTTGACACACAAAAAATGAGGAAAAAAGAAATATGTCAGTGGAGTCAAATTATAATTATATATAATATAAATTTATAATATATGAAAAAAATATTTCAGTGAATCAACTGACTCTACTCAGCTACACATGTTTTCGTGCTTTTATAGAAGAAAATCGAGTGGAAAAAGATGAAGATTACGGATTTTTTCGGAAAAGTCTCTCCCCTCCTCCTCTTTGTATGGAAGTTAAAGTGACTTAAAGTAGTAGAACCTACAGTATGATGTGGCATTTTCTACAGTAATCTAGGTAACTAATTGTTGATATATTTTATTTTATTTTTATATTTGTTATTTCATTTTGTTAATCGGTATTATTATTAAATTCTAATTTCGCATCTCATTGTTCCATATATTAATTAAAGATGTTTAATCTAATTTAATTTCATTTAATTTTGTCATATGTTTAATGAAGTTTCTAAACTTTTGTCCCTCTTAATTTAGCCCATAAATTATTATTATAATTTTTTTTAAGACTTTATAGGATTTTCAAATTTCACTCCATTATTCCCGAATTAAAATTTCAATTTTTATTTCTTATTTTTCTTATGTCTAAATTTAGATTCCAATTGGTTCAACGCATCCGATAACAATACGTGCGTGCAACTCAAGTCTAAACTAGCAGATGTTACAGGTACTAAGATTGATGCTTGCTCAGAGTACATCTTCTCAGAGTATGTCTTCCTTGCTGGAGCCACCAAGAATTTTTGTAGATCTAGGAGTTTTCGGCCACTTCCAAGACACAAAACTTGTATTTTTGAACTCCCTAAGTCCTAAAGAAGTTGTTGGTATCCTTCGATCATCATTCTACCGCTGTCAAAAACTTGTCAGTCACCAGAGTCCAGCAACTCCTGACTGGACATTTTTGTATAAAATTTCTGGCTCGTTAAACCGAGTCATTCGGTACAAACCACACATTTTTAGATAGTGAGATATGAATTTATTTGTGAAGTTTAAGTATATTATTTAATTTAAGAGATAGATTAATTAATTAAGTAATATGAATAATTGCATGATTATGACATTTTATTGGAGAATATTTGATAATATTATAATAGAATTATGAGATGATTATTAATTGAGTTGTATTATAGATAAATTACGGATAATTGAGTTGATTATATATTGATCGGGTATATAAATATTTGGAGATCCAGATTGTGTTTACTATATTGAAATGATGATATATTTTATAGGATTATGACTCATTAGGTAGGGGGTTGTCCAATTTCTAGAGGAGGTTCTACCGAATTTTCAGTAGAAATTACGTTAAAAATTGAATAAGGGTTTCTATAGGAGGATCTTCGAAGAGTCTAGGCTTAGGGTTTATTCTTGATATTATATTGATATTCTTTCTATTTTTATAGATTCTCTAGAGGCCCCACCAACGCACCAGAGTTCTGAAAGTAGCCAATTGAGGAAATCTACAGATCTGTGAGTTAATATCATATGATTTTATAACATGCTACCCATTTGCCCTATATTTTCTCTAGCATGCTAATTAATGTTTATTATTATTATTATTATTATTATTATTATTATTATTATTATTGGACGAGACTATGATGTGATTATTGGGATGAAAACTATAGCAGAACGTGTCACCTGATAAGTTACATTAGGACTGTATGTATACTAGTGATGATCTTATGATTATAGATGGATTGTTAAGATACCCCGGTCGAGTTCGTTTCTTAGGGAATGAAATATATTATAGTATGATATGTATATGGATGTTAAGAGTGATAATCTTAGTTGAGTTTGTCTTTGAGGGCACCGACATCATTTGGATAAGTGACCGACTGGAGAGAAGGACTCTGGTCGGGTTTACTCTTAGGGCACAAGTTATTTGGAATTAAGATAGCCCATTTGCTAGTACAATTGAAGTTTAGGATTCTGCTTGAGTTTCTCATCCATTTACTTGATGATTGATATTAAATGTTGTATGACTTCCTTGAATGTACATATGATATTATTGTAGTATTGTGTGACTCTATGTATATGATATTGATTAACTCAGTAGAGGCTGACTCATTTCAATTATTTTTTCAGGTAGTATATATCCTTTTTAGACTATTTTGGGCTACCCCATATCTTTTTCACTCAGCGAGGGCTTGACGTAATATTTTGAAATTATTTCTCATATTGTATTAAATATTCTAAATCTCCATTGTACCTTATATAGGAATGTTAGATTATATATTTTTATGGATATATCGGGATGAGAATACTCACCTATGGTGATATTATGGATATAATTATATATTTAGTATGATTTAAATTATGTGATGGAATATTAGATTGAAGTTGATATGTGGCATAGTTGAGATATAAGATATAAGTACAGGTTAGGCTTGCTACGGGTTTCGGTGGCCTTAAGCCTACTCATTCCTTAGAGTTGATCACGATCCTCGATTTGGGTTGTGACAATTCCCACATGCTCTATTACTCAGATGGAGTGATTGGTTCTCAAAATATAACTTTGATGTTGAGCATATAAAAGGAGATAAGAACCTAATCTCGAATTTTTTATCAAGGCCAATTCAGAAAGAAAAACTTCTTCATTTGGTCACTAAAATAAGTTCAATTCCCTTTATTTTCATGGCAAATTCAACAGTTGATCATAAGTTCTCCCCAAAATGGTTATTAGTCAAAACAATAACTAAAAAAAAAACAAAGACATAAAATGACCATCTCTCAATATGAAGCAGTCAAGAAACATGGATAAACATTCATCCATCTAGAAGTGTTTAATCCAACTTTTCCTTTTATGGAAATCTTTAAGCTACACTTGGAGGTCTATTTCCTTATGAATCACTTCACATGCTATAGTATCTATGTTCCATGCATTATATGAATTTTGAATTTTCTTTTCTAAGATGGTACAATGCTTTACCTAGACAAACATTGCCTGAAAATTCGAAAAAAGTTCTTATTTGGTTTAGACGTTTAGGAGTATGAAAGCAAAACTTCTTTAAGGTCTTTCATGATAACTGGAGTGTAGATATTCAAGAAAAAGAAGTTCATACTATTAGGTTTCTTAAGTGGTATGAATATTATTCTCTATTTGAGATCTATTAGACTTTTTCTTACTCTCTTTGAGGAAAATGTGACCAACATCCTATTGAAGTTCGAGAGTTTTAAAGGATAGCAGTAGAGAAAAAAAATTGCATATATCTCAAAGCAGATTTGGCCACGATATGAGGAAGATGCTCCTTGGGAATATATCCCCACATATCATAGAATCCAGCTGGAAAATGGAAAAAAGGCATATATGGCAATAAAATCTTCCTCAATGTTACATCCAGCTCATAATGTCTGTAAGGGACCCCTTGCTTATTATGACTTAGATGAATATGACTAAATGAATCTATTACCCAGTCATGAAAACATCGGTCATAAAGATTAAAATAGCTTTTCTGAGAATAAATCTTTACTTTATCCACGTGTTTGCTTTGTAGTCTTCTCTTTTATTAAAGTTGTGGTCCTGAGTGAAAGTGGGACGTGTCAGTCTTATCTATTTTGTTTGTTTATGCATTATTGTACTCCCTTTGTGAAAGTGTGAGTTGTAAAAGAATCTCTGTTATTTTATTGAACTTTTATATAAGGAAGTTTCTTTGTTGTTTGTAATCAGAATGAGTGAAGAAATAAAATAACCTTTTCAATTTTCTTAAATTATAAGTTTCTAAATCTTTCATCTTTTTCTGATCTCAGTCATAAACTTTCTATATCTAACACTCTCTGTTTTAGATTTTAGTCATGGTCTAATAGTAAATTGGACCTCTGATTAAAAGCATAAAAGTTGAGTCTAGTAACTAAGAGGCAGGTAGCCATATTGTTAAGTTGAATGCTGCTAGCATAAGTAATGTTTATGCATGAAGTACTGAAAGTTTATGTTTGAAATCATTTGAGTCCATAATTTTGAAAAAAACATGTCACATTGCTTCAAATCATTCTCAAAATAATTTATTTCATTCCAGATCCCAAGTATAATTAAATCTACTCATATATCATTTTATTCCTTTATAATTCTCAACCATAATATAAGGCTTGTAATAAGAGAGTCAACAAGCTATAATAGCTCAACTTACTAAATAGTGAAAGTATGATGATGCTTTGCTCGAAACTAGCAAGTAGGGGCCTAACTTTGACTATAATGAAGTGCTTACAGATTTTCATTAGGCAATCTCCCTTCGCCATAAGAACTCTGA
>CATIWF010071972.1:0-12605 GCA_949630135.1 Balakata baccata
AAATAAAATAGAAGTGGTAAGGAAATAATAAATTTTTAAGTAAATTCAGTTTATTACGTAATCCGTAAATTAGTTCATTCATACTATGACATATACACATATTATGTTTACAGATTATATAATAAATTGAATATACTCTAAATTTTGATTTGATACAATTAAACCTTTTATTTTTTAGTTTAGTATAAATAAGCCTCACAAACCTCTCATATTTTTATCTTCCTTGACTTAACTCGTTGAGTTAATTGAGCTGCTAATGACAAATGGACATGACACGTTTTATTAAAATTTATTTTTTTCATAACAATAAAAAATAAATTATATTAAATATTATTTTTAATAATAACAAATATTATTTTTCATAATACTAATTTAATATTATTAAATTAATTAATTTTTAATAAATAATAAATAATATTATTATTTAATATAATTATTGAATATTATTATTTAGTTTTTATTAAATATTAAAAATTATTTTAATATTATTAAATATATTTATTAATTTTTAATAATATTATATGAATATTATTTCATATTAAATATTATTTGCAATAATACTCTTTTAATATTATTAAATAAAATAGTTAATTTTTATTATTAAAAATACGACTCATTCAATAATACACCGGACATATCTTTACACTAGAGCAAATGAACTGCTTAGATTATAGAAATAGCATCAAATGGATCTAGTTACATGATTTTGAATGGCTCAAGTTATATAGCGCTGAATCCAACAGTTTATACGCTGCGTACCAATATGTCAAATACCATAAAAGTATTTTAAAAATAATATTTAATATAATTTATTTTTTTAATATTATAAAAAATTAAATTTTAATTAAAAGTACCATGTGTTAGTTTATAATTAGTTGACGAGTTAAGTCAAGGGCAATACAAATTTAAGACGTTTAAGGATTTATTTGTATTAAATTAATAAACAAAAAATTACTTATATTGAATCAAAATTTAGAAATTTAAGGATTTATTTATATTAAATTAATAGAAAAAAAATTATTTATATTAAATTAAAATTTAGGGTGTGATTGATTATTTGAAATATAATTTAAAAACTAATTTATTTTTTTATTTTAATAATTATTTAATCCTATTTTAATTAAACTATGTTTTTCCACTTCTCCGTTTACTTTTTTTTGGAAGCATTTGAATAACGGTCGAGTGTTATAAAAATAAATTTAAATTTTTTTATTTAATATTCTATAAACTGTCTATTTTAAAAATAAATATATTTATCTGCTTTTATTTAAAATTTAAATAATTAAAAGGTATAGATTTTTTTTTTTTCAAAAAATATATATATTTTTCAAACGTAATACACCTTTTGTCGCTCTCAACAGTGAACTCTCAGCACACTCGGCTAACTTCCGGGCTGCCTGAATTATCTGCCCCCATTATTCGGGCAGCTCTATTTGCTTTTTCTAGTCTTCGATTCCATTTAGAAATTGAAACTAAAGTAAAAAAATGAGTACAAAAGTAACACAGAATCGACAACATGGAAGAGAGAGAGAGGGTAATTTATCTGAATTTTTTTCGGTGAGTGGATTTCACTTCTTCAATTAGAAAATAAGCGATTTTTCATTTCATTGCATTTAAACTGGTCAGCTTTGTGTATGCTTGCCATTGTGTGTTATTTTTATTTTTTTGTTTTTTGTTGAGATTTCTGTTATCTTAAGAGTAGACATTTTCCTGCTCTGAGGTTTGTTGGTTCTATTTGTTAAACCAAATTTTTTTTCTTAAACAGAAGTACTTTTGTTGTTGTGTGTTGATTGTTTTTACAACTTGATTAATTTTTAGTCTCCAAACGGGTTGTCATTTTTTACCTTCTTCATGTGATCGAGCTCTTTTTCTGAACTGGGTTTGTGGGTTTTCAAGAGAAATTTGTTAAATTTGAGTGCTTTTTCTTCTTGTGTGGGGCGTGTTTGTGTGTGTGTTTTTTTTCCCTTAATTTTTTCCCTCTCCTTTTTTGGGTATCTTGTTTTAGGTTTCTTGGAGGTAGTTTCTTGGTGGGAGTGGTGGGATTTGGGGGGTTTTTGGATGAATAGTGGGTCTGAGTATTTAGGGTTTTTTGAGAGGAGAGGAGGGGAGGATGGGATTGGGCAGTGAAGATGGAAAAGAGAAAGCTTCTTGGGATGTCGAATCAAAGAGAAGGAAGAAGAAGAAAGATGTTAGTGTTGGTGGTGCGGGTGGTGGAGATGTAGAGGAGGCAGAGACAGGATGTTGGTTCAAGTTGAGGTTTATAGGGAGCTGCATTTCTTCAAGATCCAAAGTTGATAGCACTGTTGGTGGGACCAGTACTCATTGCGGTAAATCATACTTATCCTGTAAATTTTGTTTTTTAAAAATGATTATTGCTACAATTATTTTGGTTATCAATGTGCAATTTATTTGAGTTCTCATTTTTCCTGGATTAGTCTTTTAATTTTAGTTTGGGATGGTTTGTGGATGTTGTTAGATATTGAAAGATATTTGAATAATATTCTTAATTAGTTTGATTTTTGTAATTAGAAATAGGTAGAAATTTATTTTCTAGTTTGTGTTGTTTCCTATTCTTTATATATTTGTTTCCTATTTTAAATTCATATAGTTGTATATATATATATATTTGAACTATCGATGAAATAATCGATTTCTGTCCATTCTTTTTTCTTTACATGGTATCAGAGCCATGAGTTCCAATGAAATCCTATTTGGAAATCGATCCGAGAGTTATGTCTAAGTGGACATTTTTTTGTCATAGTTGGGTCACCATAAATGATCAATTTTGTTTTTCTGCTCTCGAGAGCAGACTGTGTAATTTCTTGGGTCACCCTTGTTGAGTGACATTTGTTGTCGGTATGTCTTGCTCGACTCTCCTCGGATTGTATGACATCTTCTCCTATCTGGTTGGATCTACATTGGTGCGGTGTGAGGCCTTTTGTGTTACAGGTTTTGTAGGTTCGTATGACACTTTCTACCTAGTTGGGTTTATACTAGTGTGGTGTGAGACTTTTTGTGATACAAGTTTTGGAGTTCTTTGTTTTTTTACCACTGTAACAAGTTGGGAATGATTGATATCTATGCTCCAACTTAAGGGGTAATGTTGTGAGATATTGAGAGATATTTGAATATTATTTTTAATTAGCTTAATTTATATAATTAGGGATAAGGAGAGATTTATTTCCTAGTTTGTATTGTTTCCTATATTCTTTATATATTTGTTTCCTATTTTAAATTCAGAGTTGTATATATAAAGCTTTTTACTATCAATGAAATAATTGATTTCTCTACATTGTTTTTTCTTTACGGTGAATAATGTTTATTCAAATAATTCTAACTGTGATGAAGGCAAATTTTAATAGGATTTTTAGTAGGTAATTTGCTAACACATGAGACTTATCGCTGTTATACTAATAATAATCCGTGTAAGAATCCAGTACTGACTGCCTGGTTGAATTAGCACGCTGAAGGAATTATGGAAAAATTGGATTTCTCAGAAATTTCCAGAACTTATGGACTCACTTTTAATGGGTGAAATGCGTTGCGAATACTCAGAATTAGATTAGAAATGCCAATTCTCAACTGTTTCTGCCTGTAGCAGATCAAGGTTGGAGAGACTTATATATCTGATTCTCGATAACAGAATGGGATTGGTATGCATTTGTCCTTTGGTTCAGGTGTTGCTCATTTGATTGAGTTGAAGTTTTGGTATCTTAATCTTCCATTTTTCATTTTATTCAAAATAAAAAAATAAAAAAAAAATCTTCCATTCCTCATTTCTTTATAAATTTTAGTATTTGCTGTTTTAAGTCTGTTGCTTGTCTTGTTCTTTATGTTCCCCTTTCTTAGAATCGAGTTTGATAATATCTGAACTATCTAACAATGCAAAGGTTTCCAGCTTAATTTTTTTTAATAAGTCTTATCTATTTTCTCCTTCCCATTGATCCCCACCTTTGGTTTCTTCAAACTTGCCTTTGCTTCTAAATTTGTTTCTGAAAAAGCTTACACTTAAACATGATGAAGGCGGGGCCAACTAATTTTGGTTGACCATTGAACTTGAAACCAGTTCCTTGGATGTTTGTGTCTATGTTTCCAATTTCGAATCACCAGTGGTGTGTTTGTAGTTGTGGCTGGTCCACTGCTTGTGGTAGCATTGGTAATGATTTAGCAGGTTGTGGTAAAGCACTCAATTGATGGTGATAATAGCTGAAAAGAATAGTTTGCATGAGAGATCTGAATACCTGATAAAACTTCGAGGCCTTGCACATGTAGCATACTTTTGATAATCTCAAAATTTTATAAGAGAAAAGGTTGAAGGGTGGTTATCAGTTTCATTTAAAAACTCAGAGGGAAGCTGTATGTTGTGGTTGTTTGGCATTCAAGTCGAAAAACCCCAATTCAGTTTTGGGTATTAACAGGGCATGTTGTACTTAACTTTCTACCATTTTCAGAAGTCCTTTTTCAAAGTTTCTCATGCACTTATTGGCATCAACATTTTTTGTTTCTTTAAAATTGTCATTTATGCACTTGTATTTGGAGGATTTGTGTACCATTACAGATCTAGATAAATATCAATGCTTTGACTAAATCTTTTGGTTTTGCCTTTCTTCATAGATTATATTCTAACCGGGTAAGTTTATGTGTATCAGCAGAAAGTAAATCTACAAATGATACAAGCCTAGAGCAACCAGCTGCTCCCGCAATCTCATCTACAACCACAAGTAATACAGAAAGTAATTCTTCCACTTCCAAACTAGAAGAGGAGCTTAAAATTGCTTCTCAACAGCGAAAATTTGCATTTAATGATCTTAAGCTGGCAACGAGAAATTTTAGACCTGAGAGTCTACTTGGTGAAGGTGGCTTTGGTTGTGTGTTTAAGGGATGGATTGAAGAAAATGGAACTGCTCCAGTGAAACCTGGAACAGGACTTACCGTTGCTGTTAAAACCCTTAATCATGATGGACTTCAGGGTCATAAAGAGTGGCTGGTATGGAAATTCCTTTTTGATTTTTGAGTTTAAATAATAATCTGCGTTAAAAAAGTTTTCTTTTGATTCATGGCTCATCTTCATGACAGGCTGAGGTGAATTTTCTTGGTGATCTTATTCATCCTAACTTGGTTAAACTGATTGGTTACTGCATCGAAGATGATCAGCGGCTGCTAGTGTACGAGTTTATGCCTCGTGGAAGCTTGGAGAACCATCTATTTAGAAGTAATTGCCCTTTTTCTTTTCTTATCTAGTTGCCTCCTTTCATTTCCTCTTGTCGAAGTCGTTGGCTTCTTTTATGAAAGTAGACATGTTGATAAGTTCAAAGAATATTTCCCAAACAATACTTTTGTTCTTGCTCCTCATCTTTGATACATGATATTTGTGAAGTAATTGCTTTTTCTCAGAATGGAATAACAAAAACATACATCATAATGTTTATGCAAGATGGATTAGTGTATGTACTGCGCACTGGAGTTTTTAGTCATGACTGCTTTTGTTGGATGAAGCACTGCATGAAAAGAAATTTTGTGATAGCTCCTTTATCTTTTTGATTTGCATTTGCTGTTGAATATGAAATTGTCATGAAGTATCACAAATTGATGTCCTGTTTAATTATGATGTTATTTACAGGATCACTGCCTCTTCCATGGTCCATAAGGATGAAAATTGCACTGGGTGCTGCAAAGGGTCTTGCCTTTCTTCATGAAGAAGCAGAAAGGCCAGTTATTTATCGTGATTTTAAGACCTCCAATATCCTATTAGATGCAGTATGTAATGAAATCTTCATGAATTTGTATATCTTACTTTTATTGCATATCTTTCTAATAACATGGTATTCCAGGATTATAATGCTAAGCTCTCTGATTTCGGACTTGCGAAAGATGGTCCTGAGGGAGATAAGACCCATGTATCAACCCGAGTGATGGGAACATATGGTTATGCAGCTCCTGAATATGTGATGACTGGTAAGCTTAATCTACATCTGGTAGTCTATTTGTGGGCGTATACCAGTTCACTTATGGAAAATTTTAGTGGCTTTTGAAATAAGTAGGATTTCTTTCACAGCATTAGTACGTATATATGTTTATATATTCCATTCCTGCATTTAAATTGATGTTCAATTCAAAAAAAAAAAAAAAAAAGGATGATGCTATTGTTTGATTTGCCTCCATTTAGTTCTGCCGGGGGCCAAATCTTATTATAGCTAGTGCAAATTTGCAGTGCTAAATCATTTTTTACCACTCAAATCCACTTGCTTTATTGTTGACTTCTTCCATTCTGTTAACTCTTTTCTACTTGTACATCCGGACGTCCATGTTGAAAATGGCTCTTTATATGTCCTATTTGAATAGGAATTCAATGTATTCTCATTCCTTCAAATACTTGTCTGGAACTGTCTTGTTACTTTCCTGGGTGAATGCCATTGTAGGCATAATACATTTGCTTGATGTTATCTAAACTATGTGATTGGTTGAAGCATTGGGTGTTACTGTTTCTTTTCTGGCCACAGATTGTGCAATGTTATTTAGTTCTGGAATTTTGCAGCATAAAACAATTGTTAGCTCAAGGACAACAAATATTAATGCATATACTATATGATCTTGAATACGATTTTCTGTTGTAGATGTCCATTGTTTATGATCTTAATAGAATCAGTAAATTGTAGGGATGGTGGTTCCGTCATTTTCTGTGTAGCTGGATATCATAATTTCCACATGCAACTTTTTGATAGGTTTGGTAAAGTTTAAACAGATTAATGCTTTCATGTCTTAGGGCATCTTACATCAAGGAGTGATGTCTACAGTTTTGGTGTGGTTTTACTCGAAATGATAACCGGAAGAAGATCCATGGACAAAAACCGACCTATTGGAGAACATAACCTTGTGGAATGGGCTAGGCCACATCTGGGCGAGAGAAGGAGATTCTACCGATTGATAGACCCGCGGCTTGAAGGTCACTTTTCCATTAAAGGTGCCCAGAAAGCAGCACAACTAGCTGCTCACTGCCTTAGCCGAGATCCAAAAGCCAGGCCCCTGATGAGTGAGGTTGTCGAGGCACTGAAGCCTCTGCCCAATCTTAAGGACATGGCGAGCTCATCATATTACTTCCAGACCATGCAATCTGAGCGAACTACATCCAGCCCAAATGCCAAAAATGGAAGCCGAATGCAAGGAGGATTATTGAGGAATGGGCAGCAACCAAGAAGCCTTTCAATGCCAAATGGTTCCCATGCATCTCCTTACCATCATCAATACCCACAGCAATCACCGAAACCTAATGGTAAACCATAGCACAGGTTCGGCAATTATCTGAAGAAACCTTCCCATCATTCATTTCTTATTCTCCAGGTTCCCAGCATAGGTGTATTTTCTGCGAAAGCATTTGTTGCTTTACGACAGCGGAAAAAGCAAACGGAGGTATGTCTGCTGTAAATGTGTTTAGAATGATGAGCTGCCCCACCAGGAGAGAATGTTAGGCAGGTGAAGGCTTATGGACCAAAAATGTCTGTCAAACCATATGGAACTACAGAATCTTGAAATGTTAAAGATTATTTATCTCCTTGCATGCGTTTTTCTTTTCCTTTACCCTCAAAGTATAGATCTGAAAGCAAACAACTATGGTAATTCTTATAAATGATTCCTCAAACCAACAAAGAAGTAAGACTGCTCTTTGCTGGCCATCAGGAAATTTATGACGGCAAAAAAAAAAATTGGAAGGTGGGGTGGTAAGAAACTAATTGGAAAGATTAGAAAGGAAAAAGAATATATTGAGATATAATGACAATTCATTTTCTTTTTCTTCTGCCCTAAATTTTGAGCATGACAGTTCATGTTGAGATAATTTTAATTGTTCATTTTGAAATGAAAGGTTAGGATTATAGTTATTTAGCAATTATTTTTATTTCTTGAAATTAAATTGATTTATAATTGTCGATAATGTATTTCAAATTTAATCATTAAGATCATCTCAACATAAGCATAAACAGTTTGTCCAGTTAATTTTATCTATAATCAATGAACTTTATTCTTATTACAACAAATTTATTCTTATTACAGTAAATTACAGATTTTTTTTTTCATTTCAAAAAAGTCACTTAATTATATTTTTATTTACTGAAATTATTTTATGTCAATTTTTTTGTAATACATCATCAGATTTCCGGTAATATGTCAATTGTCACATCAACTTTCCGATTATCCATATTTGAAAACTGACCAGAAGTGATTTTAATAAAATGAAAATATAATTAAGTGTTTTTTTTGAAATGAAAATAAATTTTATAGTTTTACAATAATAAAAATAAAATTGAATAATTATAGATGAAATTAACTTACAAATCGTCATTTAAATTTGAGAGATGCCACATTTTAATAGAAATCTAGCAAAGTTAGTTAGTGGGTATCCCTTCTGTATCAATCACCATCTCATCGCCAAGCAAAGAAATAATCAATTCTTAGGCAAACATCAATAGTCTATAAAACTAGTACATCGATTACGATTTTTTTTTTCTGTAGTTGGCCGGTATGATTCATGCAATTAATTTCAGATGTTAAAAGGGAAGTTGTACAAATTATTTGAAAATTCATCAATTGACTGAGCTCACCAAGCAGAAGGAAATATATATAGAGTTTGGACTTTGACATTCACTGTGGGCATGTTTGGAATTGAATTTAAAAAAATCGTTTTTCAAAAAAAAAAAAAATATTTTTATTTATTTTTGAATTTTAAAAATTATTTTTTGGTAAAAGTAAGTAAATATATATTTTTTACAAAAACAAGTTTGAAAAAAAACAGTTTATAAAATATTAAAAAAAATCAATCAATTAAATAAAACATCTCAAACACCCCTTATATCACCACTTATATCAGTAGTATACAGTTGAATTTTTTTTAAAAATTTTATTTCATCCTGCAAGGTAGATTATATTTATATAGAAACGTATCTTTATTTGATCGAGTAAAATTTATTTCCAAGTTAGTTTTATTTTAGCAACCCTTGAAGACCACTTTTTGGTGGAAAGTACCAGATGATTCTTATTCCTCCAATCATGCAGCCCTCCTTGTCAGTTGCTCTTTGGATGTGCTCTCGAAGATCTTATCTGCATTCCCGACCTCGAATCCATCTCGCCTATGAAACTCCTTGACCTGTTAAAGTTGATGATCCAAGTTACTGGCTGCACTTACTACCAGTATTGATGCATTGCTATGAATTTTTTAGGAAAAAATTATAAGGATTTGCTACCTCTTCGTCTGGTAGATTATGGAATTGAGGCAACACAAGACGTTCAGCAAACTCAATGTATGAACATGGAACTGATTCAGTGACTCCGTCAGAAAATTTATAAGTAATTGAATCTGCTACTGTTGAACTTTGCTGCAGAAGGCCATCGGGGCTTACTGGTCGTGGGATGCATTGAACGTTAATGATGTTTGTAAATATTAAACATTGAATTTAGCAAAAGTTGATAACACAAATACTTCTACAAGAAAAATAAATTAACAATTTCTGCAATGAGAAAGATGCATTATTGATGATCCTGGTGAATGTCAAGCGATTCCAAATTTGGCTACGATGATACTGCCAAGCTAGTATTCCTCACATTTTTAAATCTTGCAAGAACATGCAACAGATCAATGTCAAGAAAAATAAAGTATGTCCATTAACATCTTGTGAAGTTCCATGTCAAATAAATATGTTAAAGAATTCATATTGAATGCCAACTTCTCAGGCCAAATAGCAATGTAAAATTCAGTTAACTCAGTTCCATAATATATGATATTATTCTGGGAGGCATGAGATTTGAAAGGGTCAAAATTCATATACCAAGTAAATCTTGAAACCTACATAAAGAATCTGATTTTTCCAAATATTTTTGTGCATTGTTAAGCATTAAATTGATTATTATTTAATTTATGGATCAACAAAAGGGGCTTTGAGACTAAAAAATATAGCAAGCAAATGCACAGTTCAACTAATAGCAAAGGATTATCCGTGTCATATATCTTTTGATCACAAAAAAATTATTCTGCCATGTGGCCTACTGCATATGCATCAAAACTCATCAGACAAGGAAACAAGTTAAGCTCATAAATAAGAAACCATTTATTCGTCCATTATTATATATCTAGCAGATAACTCTTGTCGTGCATTACGGAGCATAAAATAAGCATGGAAGGTGTTTGCTGAAATCTCCTTCAGAATTTAAGAACCATTACAGCCTCATATCACTCCTTTCCAGAAAGCAAAGCAGGTATTTAGAAGTAAAGAAACAATTAACAAGCTTGTAACAAACCTTTCAGAACACCCCCTTCAGAATTTAACTTGAATCCCTTCTCTTCAATGAACTGATTGAGACCTTTGATATGTTTCAGGTTAGATTTCAGTCGATGAGTGGAAATGGTAACATGGTTTAGTGCATAACCATTGACAAGTGTCCAGGCAGCATATTCGCTCTCCCTAGATATTTCACAAATCAACCATGATCATTCAAATGGAGAAATCAAGCTTTTGAAAAGCTAAGTTTCTGTAACTCTGCACTCTATCTGCTTTTGAGGTTGTGTCAATTTGGCATATCTATATACCTCTATACAAACAAAAAGTAGTAGTAGACACACAACAAAGAACGATTACCTTGCCAATTGCTGAAACTCAGAAAATAAAGGTTTCTTCCATGTTAAAGATCCTAATGAACCTGCAAGAGCTGCATATTTATATCCGCTACCAGATATTTCAGTATATTTTCTAATTATTTCCTGGAAAAAGCAGTTTCAAGCATGATGTGAGCAATAGGATAAATCAGCAACAATCAAATATTTCAAAATGAAGTCAGAAAAAATAAAAAATAAAACTTCTTTCTTGGACAATATTTTACCAATTAAAAGTACATGTGCACATTGCTCCAAAAATTGAATATGAGGTAAAGGGGAGCTGAGGAAATGCTAATGTAAATTGTTTTTCCATCAATTTGATAGTAAACTACTTGAAGACCCAACACAAATAAATGGAGAACTCACCTGAGTTTGTGGACTCATCTGATCTACAAGAAGCTCCGATATGAAAATTCTTGGCAAAGGACCATTAACACCACTGCCACCATCGGAATCAGGAGTAATGGGAGGAGAAAACCACAGGGCTTTCAATTTTTTGGCAGGAAATCTCAGCTCCTCCTGCTGTGTATATCCATAGTCAAGGAAAAAACTTGCCATAGAATCAATTCCCTGACCGTTAACCTGTAAAAGTTCCAAATTAGAATCAAATAGAGAGCACAATTGTTCCTAAAATCAACCCCGAATTATCGTCGTTATACCCCAAACGTCCTGAAAGCAACATGATCATAGCAGATTCGTTCACCCTCAACCGACTGAACCAGCTCCAAGACGGCTTTCGCCGTCGGATTCCTGTTCAAATAAACCCTTTCCATACCTGCCAATACGCTCCTGAAAAACGATTCATCTCCCTGCGATTCAGAAAAAATAAAAAATAAATTAGGCAAAAGCAAACAACTGAGATCGATCAGATTATAAACATGAAAAGATCAATAAAGAACCTGCAAAAAGGATTGGGAGGATTTATTTTGAGATACAGAAGCAGAAACGGTGCAATAATTTCGCAGTTTTCGAATAGAAAGAGAATTCTTGGAATTGTTGAAGGAAATGAAACTCCGGTAATTGATTTGCGGAGGAGGAAACAGAGAAGAGAGAGCGAGAGAGGAAAAATCGGTTCCGACGGTTGATGAAAACATGATTTTGAGAAATTTCATGGATTTCAGTAGCTGTTTATTTTCTGAATCTTTTGATTTTGATAATCTGAATTTATTTAAAAAGCTTCACTTCATGTCATGATATGGATGCATGCCACGTTTTCTGATTCCCGTAAACGAAACTGCATTCACTGATTGGATTTCATGTAAGATGATCGTTGTCAATTAAATTGGTTTGCATGATATCCACTTCCAAACTTACATTAAATTCAATCTATGAGATGCGCTTAACATTTTAATATATTATATTCATTATTAATAATTAAAAAATATATTTTTTATTTATTAAATAACTTAGATTTTATTTTTAAATATATTAACATTAATAAATTGTAAAAAAAAAATTATAAAATTTAATGAAAATTAAATAATATTAATAATAATATTATTGTTCTCGTCTCAAATGCATAAAAAATATTAATCAATATTAATTATACTTATTTTAGTTAAAACACATAATTATATTTTAAAGTTATTTTAAATTAATTAATACAAATTATATATTAATTATATTAGTAAATATAATAATATTTTTTATTATATTTAATTTTATTAATTATTTTAAATTATTTAAGTTAATATTAATTAATAATATATTATTTATTTATTTTATTATTAAATAATACAAGTGAGACCCACTCCAATTTTTTATTCATTAGAAATTCTCTCTCTTATCTTTCACTGCTTAAAAGCTTACAAATTACTCACGCAAGTCATTTTGCAATTGTCATGTCACTTTACAATTTTTATTTACAAGAAGATGGTGATACTCTAAGTTATAACTTCTCAAAGCTGATATCTTCAGCAATGATATGATGAGCATAGTTTTACATAACAATTTCACATATTGTATT
>CATIWF010071978.1:0-11970 GCA_949630135.1 Balakata baccata
GAGAGTGATTATTGGTTGGGATATGGATTTGTTGATCCCTCAGGCTGTTTTATGTGGATTAGTAGTTTTGCTTAATTTGCCGGTATACCATGCTATGTTCTTCCGCAGTGACAAGGGGCGTTTGCCTACTGCCGTTACGCTGAAGGCTGTAGTTTTAGCTTCGCTGCCCTGCATCATGCTTACAAATTAGCAAAAATTGATCAAGAGGTGTGGTTGACTTAGCATGAAATTTTTCTAGCTTAATCATAGGAGTTATGAGTACACAATTATCTTAAAAGTCCTCACCTTTTGAAATCCTACCTGCTCAAGATACCAAATTAAAAAAAAAAAAAAGAAAAAGCAAAAATTGCTCTTTATTCTTAGTGTTAGCATGTTAATTTTGTGTAATATGGTTAATACTACTGTATTCTTTTGTATTGCATCCTATATGTGCCTGAATCTTTTTTCTAATTAAATTTTTAGGGAGTTAATTTCATCTATAGTTTGCAGTAAAGTCCTATATATTTTTTTTGTTTCATAAAATTCATCTAACTTTGGTTTAGTTTTAATAAAGTTATTTCCGACAATTTTTAGTAGCCAACAACTTGAAAATTTATGCTAACATTTCAGTTGGCACATGAGACACGTCACATCATTGTATATGTCAAATAAAGCTAGGCATCTTAGTTGACACCATTTTTAATTTATGCTACTGATATATACGTTAAATTGTAAGCATACATAATATTTTATTTGACCTGTACAGTTACATGACGTGTCTCATGTACTAACTGGGATGCTACTATAATTTTTCCGGTTGTTAATTGCTGAAAAATTGGCAAAAATGATTTTACGGAAACTAAATCATAGTTAGTTAATGAGACACATCATGTCACTATACATGTCAAATAAAATGTCATTGTATATGTCAAATAGAGTTTTGACATTCCAGTTGATATCATTTTTAATTTATAATGCTGACATAGATATTAAATCGTAAGGTTAATTATTTAACATGTATAGTGATATGACGTGTCTTATGTGTTAACTGAAATGTTAGCATAATTTTTTCTGTTGTTTTTAAATATTTTATAAATTAATTATTAATATTTTTTAATTTAAAAAAAGTAATAAATTGGAATTTAAAGTTATATGAGAGTGGATTGATGAGGCGAGACAATGATAAGGAGAAATTGTTATGTAGATTAGGTCTATCATATTATCTGTATATTAATTTAATTATATACTTATATGTATTTAATCTAAATAGGTAAATTATTATATGGATATGTCATGTAGTTACATGAACCATATTTATTATCATTTGTATGTAGATTCATTATTATTTGTAATCAGTTTTTTTATGTGATTTTAAAGTTTTTTTGTTTAAGATTTTTTTTAATAAACTTGTGTGCAAATAATAATTAACATAAAGTGTATTCTAAATGAACCTAATTGCAAATAATAATGAATCCGCATCCAGATAATAATAAACATATAGTCAAATAATAATGAACATTCAATTAAGTAATAATAAAAAATAAAATATTCTAAATAAACTAATTCAATTAATAATGAATATACAATTAAATAATAATGAATATACAATGAAGTAATAATAAATATAGAATATAATCTAAATGACCCTGATTATAAATAATAATGAATCTTCCTATATAATGAACATGCAATAAAATAATAATGAATATATATTATATTCTAAATGAATTGATTCAAATAATAATGAATGAAGTTAAATAATAATAAATATATAATTAAATAATAATAAATATAAAATATATTCTAAATGAACCCGATTATAAATAATAATAAATTTGTTTGCAAATATAACGAACATACAATGAAATAATAATAAATATATAGTCAAATAATAATAAACATAAAGTATATTCTAAATGAATATGATTATAAATAGTAATAAATCTATATATTTATAAAATTACCATTGTATTTTTAAAAAAAAAGGAAATTTCACTTGTACCCCATATTTATATTTTATTTACAAAATTACATTTGTTTTTTTTTTTTCAATTTCATCTTTACCAAAACTATTTTCATCTTGCCTATTAAACTTCACCTTTGAATTTTTTTTTTTCTTTCCTTTTTCCACTGGGATTCTTCATGACAGATGCATCAGTTACGAAGAATTTGTTGCCATGATGAAAACTGGAACGGAATGGAGAAAGGCATCTCGATTCTCCACAATATTCAAAGCATCACCATGAAAAAGTATTCGATTAAGGTAGAGTCTGAGGTTCTGTACGAAGTTGGACGGGGTGTTAGTGCTATTGTTAATTCATCGGATGTTGTGTATTCCTTTCGATGAGAATGTTCGTGTCAAGATTTTTAACTGTAATAATATTGATCTGGTGATTCTCTTTATTCTTTTATTTCTATTTAGTGTTTTTTTTTAAAATTTGGTTTAGCTTCAAATTTCTTTTGAAAGTGCAGTGCAGATATTTCAGGCAGCATCTTTATGCCAGTTCTTTAAGGATTTCAGACTTGCGAAAAAGTTTTCCTCAGGATTAGGTAACACAATGGGGCCAGAGAATGGCCACCATCCTTCGATTTTTATAGAAGATGTTGTTGGTTTTGTTATTGACTTTCCTCTTTCCTGAAGTGAAGAAAAACATTTCATTCCACATTAAGCTTCGGATTTGTGTTAAACCTTGTTTTTAAGTTCTATAATTTAGAGAGAACTGTTTTTGTGCACCAAACCATGAGAATAGTATGCCTATCGAATTTAAGTGATTATGGATTACACACAAACACACACACACATATATATATATATCCATTCTTTTTTTTTATTTTTTTGAAAATAATCATGATATTCCCAGAGTTTATATGAGGTATTGCTAAAAAATTCTCAAGGTATATCCTTGGAATTCCCAAAATGTATCCAAAAAATTTTTAAAGAATTTCCAAAGTATTTCCAAAGTATACTGAACCAAGATATACTCAAGATATTTCTAAAAATACCGAATCAAAATATACCCAAAATATATTGGAGATATTCTATATTTGCACTTTTTGATATACTTTTGAGGTGATTTTTTAAATTTAGGGTAATATTTTTTAAGTGTTTTTAGTAGGTTTGAAAATTTTTTTAAGTGAGAGTAATGTTGTAATATTGTAGAAATTTTTTCACATTTTTTAAATATTCCTTTTAAAAAATACGGATCCACGTCCATATTACATGGACCAAAATTCAGGATATAACAATGAAACCTTATATTATGCATCCCGGTCCATTGAGCATTATAGACGAAAAGCTTATCACACGGGTAAAAGGCGATGACAATTTTATAAATAAAACAAACTTACATAGCTATTAAACACACGGTGACAATTTTATAAATATTCATTAACCGGTTATTGAAAAAGGTTCATTAGTTCATTAAGAAATATTCATTAAAAATAAAATAAATGTTTACTAGTCCATTACTACAAAAAATTAAAGAAAATAATATAATATTCATTAAATTATATACATAATGCATCTTTATCAAAAGGATTTAATCGATTTATATCTATAGATCAAAATAAAAAAGTCGTAAATATTCATCATCTGATTATTGAAAAATGTTTATTAATTTATTAAAAAAAGTTCATTATGAATAAAATAAATATTCATTAGTTTATTACTCTAAAAATTAAAGAAAATAATATAATATTTATTAAATTATATACACAATGCATTTTCATCAAGAGAATTTAATAGATTTATATTTATAGATCAAAATAAAAAAAATCATAAATGTTCATCATCTGGTTATTGAAAAAAAATTCATTACTTTATTAAAAAATGTGCATTAGTTTATTAAGAAAAGTTATATTGTGAATAAAGTAAATGTTCATTAATTTATTACTACAAAAATTGAAGAAAAAATATAATATTTATTAAGTTATATACAAAATGTATTTTGTTTCAAGACTCTAAATTTATTAGCAATGAAATAAAATATTCATTAGTTTCTTGAGAAATATTCATTTCGAATAAAGTAAAGATTCATTAGTTTATTAAGAAATATTCATTTCGAATAAATTAAAAGTTTATTAATTTATTAATAAAAGTTTCAATAGTTTATTGATAAAATGTTCATTAATTTATTAATAAAGGTTCATTTATTATATTAATACAAATTCATTTTATTTCCTTGTGTACTTAATTTAATTGATATTTTTTTTATATTTTTATTTGTAAATATGAATTCATTTAATCATTTTTAAAAAAACTCAAAATGTAATAAAAATCGAGACAAAATGCACCAAAAAATAACAAATCGAGACAAATCACATCTGAAAAACATAATAACTGCTGACTTTGTTTTAGAATAAAATAAATATTTATCGATAAAATAATAAATTTTTTACTAATAAGCTAATGACTATTTCACTAATAAACTAATGAACCTATATTAACGAATGAACATGTATAAATTTGCTTTATTACAAATAGGGCTATAAATGAACCAAGCTGTTCATGAGCTATTCGGGTCTCGGTTCAGAAAAAAATTTGTTTGAATTCGTTCATTACTGTTATCGAGTTCGGTTCATTACTGTTATTGAGTTCGAGCTTGAGCTCGAGAGTGTTTAGTTCATTAGCTTGCAAACGTGTTCGTTTACGGGCTCATAAACATGTTTGTTTGTAGACTTACGGACATGTTTGTTTATAGGCTCATGAACATATTCGATTATAGACTTATAGACATGTTTGTTTATGTGCTCGAAAACATGTTTATAAACGCATTTGTTTATATACTCACAAACATGTTCGTATATATATATATATATATATATATATTTTAAAAAAGAGAATGATGATATATAAAATATAGTATTATTTATAATATTTACACTTATTATATAAATATAATAAAATTAATAACTTATAATTATATATACTTTAATCTATAAAATTAAAATTATATAATAGTAATATAGAAAATTGAATTCACAACCTCCATATAAAATTGATATAAGCTAACAAATAAGAAAACTATCTTTATAAGATATTACTATTTTTTCTTTTATTTTAATTTGTATATCGTTAATTTTTTAAATATTTATAATTTATTCTAATTATATTATATTATGTTATAAATATAAATTAAATTAAAGGTTAACTCATACATAACTCTCTGAAATTTTTTATTTTTCTTATTTTTCTCCTATATAAGTTTTTTTTAACTCGGTTGCACCCTAAATATTATTTTTAGACCAATTTGTCTCCTTTAATATTTAAAAAACATAACAAGTAATCAATTTATACTGATATGACAGCCAAAAGGTGGATTGAAACTCAATTAATCTTCCAACTGCCATGTCAGTATAAAGTGACTATTTGTTACGTTTTTAAAATGTTAAAAGGGGCATATTAGTCTAAAAATGATGTACATGAGACAATCGGATCCAAAAACCAATTTAGGAGGCGAACTAAGAAAAAATAAAAAATTCAGGGGCTCTATATGGTTTATGCATACAATTAATATATGATTTAGTAAACTAATTTAGTTGCTATTTATTATAATAAGTGTCAATCAATCTATTTTATATTATTTTTTTATAAAAAAATTATAATATATTAAACTTATATGATTTCATACCAATCATTTATTTTGATTTCTTCGTTTACCTTTTTTTAATTATTTTCTTAATTATCTCAAGTTTGATATTGATAATTATATAAAGACCTATGATATATTCCAAACGTTAATTATTCTCAAAACTTATATACATACATAAATTTATCAATAATTAATCATCTTTTGATTATTATATTGAAACTAATTAGAAACCAATAATATTTGATATTATAGTTAATAATTAGATTGAAAATGTCTTTTCAATTTAATCCATTATAAGAAAAAAATTCATTAAAGTGTAAGTCAAATTTTAAGTAAGTTTTTTTTTAATTACAAAACTTATAAAACAAAATTATTAGTTATTTTTTATATATTAAAAATTTAATATTAAAAGAATATGCGAAAATAAATTAAAAGTTCACAAAAAAAAAATTTATAAATTCACAATAAATTAAAAGTTCACAAAAAAATAAAATTTATAAATTCACAATTTTTTTTTACAATAGTTAAAAAATTACATAGATATGTGTAGAATTAGATATTAAAGGGCTCTAAGTTTATATAGATATAAATATATCTGATTAAAGTTAGTCGTATATAAATTAAATTTATACAGATATAACTAGATTAATGCATACGTACTTTCAGTATCAGAGTCGTCTATATAATTGGATTAAAAAAATAGATTCGGAGTATTACGTTCTGCTAAATCATAATAAGTTCATTCCAAAATTACATTTGATATAAAATTGAAATTATATATATTTAATTATTAAAAAATAAATAATAGAATTATTTTGATACAAAATGAAATTTTATGATTTTTTATACAAATTGCCCATATATATATATATCATATAAAATTTAAAATACTTAAAATATTAATTTAAAATTAAAAAACCCTAATCTCTTATTAAAAAAATAATTAAAAAACTAAGTATATGAAGTTAACTATTTCAATCTCATTTTTAACCCTAGCAGCAGCCACCTTCTCTTCTTCTCTCTTCTCAACTGCAGCCACCCTCTACTTCTCCATACTTTCTTTTTCTTTGTAGCAACTCTTTTATCCACGGTAGCTACATGCTTCTCCACAGCCGCAGCCGCCTTCTGCTCCACAGTCAAGTCAAGAGCTGTCAAGCCTAGGCAGTAAGTGATACCCAAGCTGGAGCTACAATTGATCCATCTGGTTTGCCAGTCAGAGTGAGAGAGGCAAAGATTGCTCAAGAAGTTTCTTGCTCCACTGCTCTTCCCGCAGATAAGGCTTCAGAGATGCTTCCTAAATCGATAAGGCTTCAGCTGTTCAAAATGGGTTTGCTTTCTCTTCTCTAATTTTCGGATTCTTTCTTAATGTTCTTTGCTTTTTCGCCGCCAAGATCTTAGAGGCTTCCCTATCTTTCTAGATTGGCTATACTCTTTTTCTTGCTCATTTGTCCTTTCAGCTTATCATTATAAATCTTTCGTCTTTTCAATTATCTTAGACTATAGTATTTGTATTTTGAATTCTTAAGCATGGTGCTTGGGGTTTAACTCGCTGTGAGGGAGGGAAATTTGTGTTTGTATGAGGGGTTCTATTTTGAAACAATATTGGATGAGTTTAGGTACTATAGTTGAGAGCTGTAGCCACAATTTGGTTAAGCATATTATTCTTTGAGCAATTGCCTGGTGGAATTTGCTCACAGGACAGATCTATCTGGATTTTCCATGGGCATGTCATCAGTTCATCATAATTTGATGATAAAATTTTGGTTAGGTTGAACGGTTGGATATACTTTGAGAGGTTTTTTGCAATTAAAATTGTCATGTTTCAAGAATCTGTCTGGTCTTTAGTGGAGATTTAAGCCATTAAATATGGAAATTATTAGTTATCAGATATTTTACTGCTTTGGTCAAATATTTTTTTTTTTTTACACTAAATGGGTAGCAAAATGAAACTTAACATTGGTAGTATCATACTTAACATTGGCAGTATGAGATTTGCAGCTCTAACATATGTGTAAAGAAATTTGATTCATGTGCCTTTATTTGACTGACTTCAATTTTTGTGTCCGTAAAAAATTCAGCTTATAAAAAATATGTAAGAAATGATTAAGAAGATGAAGGCCAAATTTGATAAATATTGGGGTGATTGTAACTTGTTAATCTCTGTGGCCGTAGTTTTAGATCCAAGGAACAAGCACTATAAGAATTGTATTTGTTAACTTGATTTTTTGCTGATATTTCTGATTTGATTTGTTTCTTTTCATATTTTGAAATAATAAAATCTGTTGTTATCTTCCGAGGTGCTTGGCTTCTACATCTTAATCCGATGGAACTTATTTCCATTTCACTGTTGCAATGGCTTTTGTCTTGTATATGTATAGCTTTTGCTACAGCTGGGGAAATATTTGATAGGACTTTCTGATCACTAGGTGGGTTAATGATACTATAATCATATGTTTTATTGATCACTTTTGCAATGACTTATTGATCACTAATTATAGTTAAAAAAAAAATTTCTTGAGTGTCGTGAGCTTGCTGGTCATTTTCCTAGCACATAATTGATATATGACTTACATTATATATATATATTTGGTTTTTTTTCCAGATTTTAAAACAAACCTATTTGTCAATATGGTTAACCCACTCTAACTACTATCCATGTACGATTTCAATCAGCAATCCTTACAAGAGAGCAACTCTTGAGCTATATAGTTCAATTTCATTATTGTTTGGAAAAGTTTGTATATAAAAAACCTAGCAATTATTCATGCACCATTTTCTTGAAACAAGATGTATACAAAGTTTAATTTTTGAAACCATGCAGGCTTTAGATGAAGGTAAAATTGATTACATTTTGTAATTGAAAGGTTACAAATTTGTAATTCTTAAGATAGTATCCAGTAAGGTTGCTTACTTCACTATAAGTTTTTCCCAGATATAATATCCAACATTCTTAAGATTGGTGGCCGTAACATTTCTTGCTTGAGTTTTTCTATTATGTTTGATTGAAATTATAACATGGAAGATTGCTATTAGTTTTACTTGTTAGTGTTTGCTTTTACAGGGTAGTTGCCATGGTAAAAGATCAAGATTTATGTATTGTTGTGATGATATGGATGATATGGAAGAAGAGAGTCTTTTTTTCATCTACTTATAGTTTCATTTTTCGTTGTATTTGAGACTTGTAATTTGAGCTTGTAATTTGATCTTGTACTGTATTTTTTTATTCATATATTAATTTATTTATTGAATTTTATTTTTCTTGCTTTATATTAATCTACTTTTTAAATTTATATTTATTTGTTTTTTTATTTCTAAATTTATTTAAATAATTTGATTAACGAGCTCGAACTCAATCCTATATACAAAACTATCACTGTATTTTATTATAACAATCCGTGTAACTCAATCTTAAACGTGGGGCCTTTACATGTATGCACAAAAATTCCACAAGGCACTCCAATTTTTTTTCTGGGAAAAAGCACCCGAAGTTAATTTGGTAATCACTAATCAAAATCAGATTTTGTTTTCGTGTCCTCGTAAGAAAACGCCACCTGCCAAAACGGCGCACGTGTCGACCAACTTCATCATTCAACAGAATATTTATTTATGAATGTACCCAAAAAAAAAAGAATATTTATTTATGTCTATGCGTCTCCAATGCTCCTTTGAACTGTTTCTAATCCACAATTATGGCGACCCAAAACAGAAGAGCAAAAGAAGAAGAAGAAAAGCATACATGTAAAGGCCCATATTAAAAGGGAGATGGGAAGCATGTTAAAAACAGAGTATGATGGAGATAAGAAGAAGAAGAAGAAGAAAGATGAAGCTGAAGTAGTTGTGCGAAGAGATGAAGAAGAAGATGTTTTGATGGTGGATTGTGTGAAGTATGATGATGGTTCAGGTGATGTTGCAGAAAAATGCCATGGTTTTATTCAACAAGCTCACCACTTTAGGTGTATCCGCTATTAATCCTTCCCTCCCCAACCTTCTCTCTCTCTCTCTCTCTCTCTCTCTCTCTATATAATAAAGCGAAAATACCCGCGCTACGCTGCCGTTTCTAATATTTTATATTAGAAAATAAATATATAAATTATAATATTGATATAAACATAAGTATACATTCTTTATAACTATTTACTGTTGTTATAATACTTATACATACCAAAATATTTACATTAATTGTCTATTTCATACAATAACTATCTATTATATTAAGAAAAATAAAATTATTGGCATCTTAATGATGTAGTTAATTAGTTCAAAAATATTGTTCATCAATACATCTATTGTATTAAGACATTAAAAAAAAAAAAAATATCTTCTGTCTTAAGAGTTAAAACGTTAGACATCATTAGTTCAAAAGTAAAATATAATAAGACTACATATTACTATAGTTTCCTTTTTATTATTGTAAAGTTTGATGTATTTGACTAATGATTCTTTGGTACAAAATGTTAAGACTTGTAACATTTTCCGATTGCAATTAATAAAGAAAAAAATTGAATAAAAAAATTATTTGAAGTCAATTATAGAAAAAGAAAAATAGAATTTTAAATAATAGTAATTTTTTTTGGACTGAAGTAAATTTTAAACTCATTTGAAAGTAAAAACAAGCAAATTGAAAATAGAGATAGAAACATAGAAAGTATTATTGCCAGTGATAATGATAGGTGAAACAAAATTTTGCATGAAAATTATGTATAACACTTTATTTTTATATCAACAAAATAAATTTTTCTTTTTTTTCTTTATAAAAAAAAAAAAAAGCCAACTTGCCCATATCCCGCATGGAAAATTAAAAAGGTTTCTAAAAAATATTTTGATATATAATAAAAAATGAGTGGTAAAAGAATAACAAAATAGAAAGATACTGTTAGTAGAAAAAATGAATGGTGTTATAATAATAATAATAAAAAAAAGAGTGTTAAAAGTAAAAAAAAAAAAAAAAAAAAGAAAGGTACTGTTAATAAAAATGAATAATAAAAAAGATTAAAAAAAAAATACTGTTAAAGACTTAAAGCATACCCTGGTACCAAATTATTGATAAATAATAATGGAGGACATGAGTGTAAAATAAAAGTATTTTGTAATTTTATAGGATGGGACCTTCACTTCACTCACTTTTAAACAACACCTTCACACTGACTCCTTATCCAATGTCAGCTCATCTATTTATAGGATGCTAATGTCGGTTAACAAAGCAAATAAAATATCCTCCAATGCCGGTGGAAGCTTATTATAATACTCTAAATTTTTAATTAAATGATTTTGAATATTCTGGAAAATGAAAGAAAAGACTGGTAATGAGAGAGTTGGTTGAACGAAAAAATATAAAAAATTAACTACTGTAAATGATTTTGAATATTCTAGAAAATGAATATTCTAAATTTAAATATTAATTGTAATGAGTCTATGCATGAGTTTGTTTATGGTTCATACGTTTGCTTTCTCTGACTTTTGTCCATGTGTTTAGAAATTTTTATTAATATGCATTTAATATATATGTTATTTAATGACCATATTAATTTATAAATATTATTAATGATCGTATTGATATACCATGATTAGAATAAATACTATATATATATATATATTATTTAATGATTGTATTAATTTTTTAATATTATTCATTGATTTCATTAATTTGGATGATGTGCCTGACTAAATTTATTTAAAAATTTTTATTTTGTCAATTTATATTTATTAATTTGTTTCATCACATTTGAATTATTATTACTTTGACTGAGCTGCTTGCTAACTTGCATGGCTGATTAACATCACTAATACATATTGATATTGATAAAAAAGATTAATCAACTCTGAAGTAAAAGAAAAATGAGGCAATCGTGTGCTTGAGGTTTACCAATTAAACCATCGGGGCAATCAAAGTTAATTAATCTAAACCATTTTTTTTTTTTGGGGTGATGAATTTAAACCATTTTTTAGTTTAAATTCATTAATTTTTGATCACGATGCTTCATTTGACCAAAATATATTCTTTTCAACTTCCCTTTGGGCTTTGACTATAAAAATAATTTAATTTGATGAATAATAAAAATTAGATTATACTATCTAAAAAATAAGCCAATAGAATTAGTATTCAAAAATAGTATAGTAGTTTATTATTTTTCTTTCAAATGCCATGTTATAATAATAATAATATAATTATATATAATTTATTTGTATTATGTATTTAAATGTATTTTAATGAATATATTTTTTTAATTAAAAGCTAAGGCTAGAAATCAGAAATTCACCCAATGTTTTTAACTATATTGGTATCACTTTAGCGTTCACATCAATTAATATAAATATATCATTTTACGTCATTTTTAAGCTACTTTTTCAGTATAATTTTACTTAATATTTTTAATTAAATTAGGTATATTATCAGCGACTA
>CATIWF010071979.1:0-13634 GCA_949630135.1 Balakata baccata
TCAAGCTGCACCCAATCACCATCCTTTGAGCAACCTCTATGAGGTAACAAGGAATGGAGTCAAAGCACAAAATCAGTATCCAAGATATCCTTGAGTACCTCAAGTCTAAGGATACATGCACCATTGCTATGATGAGACAATCATTGACATTTGAATAGATAATTCATTTGATTGTCTCATAGTAGGTCATCCAATGTACTTGACTACTCTTAGCAAGCATCCACATGTTAACTTTGAACATCTCATGCTCATAGCTTCTGAGATCTACTGTTTGATCCAATCAAGAAGTATAACATGTGCTAGTCTATCAGGATCAACAATGTCCCATCTTGTTGTTCCTATGACTAGGGATAATTTAGATACTACACATGATAGGAATCTCATTATCATGATCCCATCATGATTTCCTTCATGCTATGTTTCATATCATGGACCTTCATTAATCAGTTTAAGATCTATATCAATTCATATGCAAATGAATACTAATATAATGAAAGAATGCCTTTATGAATGTGTACACTAAGTGCTTAAGGCGATTGCCTTTTGCGCACATTTCTAACACTAATCTAATCACTTAGATTACAAATGGAGTTTGAGCTAGCTCACTCCCAACTAGGTGTTTTACTAAGGCTAACACTCAACCCAAATTTCCCTTGTGTTTTTATGGGTCACACAATAACCAATTCCTTGTAATTTGGCTCACACTACCCAATTACAAGATAGCCAAAGTGTTTGAAGATTAACATTTGAACTCTTACACAAATAATTAATGAAGAAGTATTGAGAAATAAATTGCAAGAGTTTTGGCACTTTAAAAGTTATTGGATCTATTTAAATGGTCTTTTAGTAGGGTATTTATACTGATTACCCACCAATTAGTCATTACAAAGTAATACCATAACTCTTTCTAATGTTCTCTTACAAGTGCATTAAATGCTATTTGCAAAGAGGGGTTCCCGGTCGGAAACATTGCTTTCCTGATCAAGAAATGGCCTATTTGAATATGTGGCATCTTCTGATTGGCTGAACCCTCTAACGGCTAGTCCCTATTCAATTTTTCCAATCGGGACTTGCTTAATGATGCCATAGCCGAGGACTTGGGTCTGCTGGCATTGAGTGATTCCCAATCGAGACCATACTTCCCAGTCGGGACCTCAGTTAGTTTGACTTTGGTCATTTTGACTTTACAATGATTTGACATATTTTGGTGGTGTCTCCTCTTCAATAGTCATGTCCTTTTGAATTTCCTGATTGGACTATAACATGACCCCGTTTGGAAATGGCATGTTCCGGTTGAGATATATCTTGTCCTGGTCTGCTTCCGCTACTAAAACTTTTGAAGATCAGAAAGCAATGATTTCCGGTTAGGAAACTTATTTCCCAATCTATACTTGAGTCCCAGTTGGGAGATACTTGTCTGGGTCGGAAGTTACACGTCTCTAGGAAATGTTTAACTTGTTCAATAAGGAATTTATAACCAAATGTGCTGAAACTTTGAACACTATCAAAAAACACTCAATGAATATGTTAGTAACATATAATTTGATCGTCAAGATCAAAATAGAGAGTAATCACCCTAAGGTTAACAATCTCCCCCTTTTTGATTTTGATAATCAAACTAGGCAAAAATAACAAATTGACAGTGCTATAATCAAATTGATATATTGAATAATAAGCATTCAAAGTTTCACATCATTTAAAGGCATAAAACATATTGAATACCTTTAGTCAAAAAGTCAACATAATTGATAAAGTTAATTTTTTGCATAGTTGTCATGTTCTTTCTTCTCCCCTTTTATCAATATCAAAAATAATGAATTACAATCATGAAATTGACATAGAGATAAAGAACAAAAAACCATTTTAATGAAAAAAGGAAATGTGTTACAAAACAACAAAAAAAAAATGTGTAAACTAAAAATTGAAAGAGAAAACACTAAGTTATGCGTCTCCTTCTTCATCACTTGCCTCTTCTTCCTCTTGACCACCTTCTTCATCGTCATGAATGCCTTGCTCCCCTTCAAATGGTAGGGCTTGTTCAATGCTATAAGTGCATACATTAAGATTGAGTTGCCTTTGCATGCTTTGAATATCCAAGTGAAGGTGTTGCATCATATCCTTCATAATGTTGAAGGATTGCATTTGAAAGTCATAAAGACTTTGCAAGGTGATTTGTTATGGTTGAGAAGGTGGTGGTGGAGGCATTTCTGGTGCCCTTGAACTTTCTCCTCCTATGGACAGCCTTGCCCACTTCCTTGTGGCCTCTTGAGTGGCCTTTTGGGCGCCATGTTCTCTAAAGGCATAGAAAAAGGTATCAACCTCCGTAAAAAGGCCTTGTAATTGCCTTGCAATTTAGGAGATATTAGATGTCCAAGAAGCTCTTATATTGAGAGTGAGATGAAGAAAAGTGCACAATTTTCATCCGTCATGAGATGAAGACACCTTGCAAGATAAGTGATTTAAGCATGGAGAGAAATTGTTCCTTTGGTAGCGGAGGCCATGGATTGAAACTTGTCAAGAAAAAGATGGGCCGTTTCAGTAGGCCGATTGTGAATCATGGCATAAAGGTAGAGAAGCTCTTCATAAGTGACTTTGTCATTGCTTTCACTTCTTGCAATGACAGTGAAAGAAATGATTCATTGAAGGATGAAGTGAGAAAGTTTCTTGATATGCTTTGTATTGGATCGCTTGTCAAGATGTGTTTCAAGTGAGATGTTTTTCCACACATCAAGGGGAGAAAGATGCACATGGCTTGAGTATTATGAGGCACACCTTTTTCAAGCCAAAAGCATCTACAAGTTGATACTTTGTCATCTCTTGTGGTTGGCCAAAGAGACGAAATTAAATGTCGTAATAGCCGAAAGGATGTTTTGGACCTTTGATCACTTGAAGAATGGAGAGGAATTAGATGGTGAGTTCATCATGGCCATCTTCAAGGGGCATGATGAAATTGGTCCACCCCATTTCTTCAAGGATACCAATAACTTCATCCTTGACACCCAATTTGTCAAGATCATCTAGATTTAGAATGCGGTTTGATATGAACTTCTTGGCAGTGATGTTGGCATACCACTTCTTCTCCTCCCTTGAGAAGACATTGAAGATATCATTAAAGGAAGAGAAGTTGGAGGAAGAAGCCACTCCTTTGCCTTTGGTGCCATTGGAGAGGGTGATATAGAGGGAGTTTGAAGATTTTGTGTTTAGAGAATAAAAATTTGAGAGAGAGAGAGAGAGAATTGATGCAAAAATGAGGAAAAGAATGAGAATAGTGGGGTATTTATATAGTTTGAAGAGGTATGTTACCGTTTGAGGTGTTTTAATAGGAGTTATGGCAGATGGATTTGATTTGTGGTAGTTACAAAGGGCTGCCAACGAGTTAGTCTGGATCGGGATGGTTGGGAACCCTCCAACGGTAAGAAAAATTTGAATTTTTGGACACAGTCTCGAGGGAGACAAGCGGCTTCCCAAGCGTGTACATTTAAAGAGGGCAACAGTTGGATTATATTCAAATGTTCTGATCGGGAAATGTAGTTTTCCGAGCGAGATATGAGTATTTACAACGGTCAATTTGATGACTAAGAAGTCGCAAGCTAAAGGGATAATATCCCAACTGGGAAATATATTTCTCAAGCGGGAGTTACATGAACTCCGAGAATTTTAGGAGAAAAAAGAAATAAACTGACCATGAAGTATAACATTCACATCAATCAAGTAAAGAGCATATATAGATAAACAAGTTTATATATGTAAAAAAATAAGATTTAAGATTTTCTCAAACCAATGTGCTCCCATCAAGCATACTAAGCTCTCTCTTTATAAAACAAAACCTTTCATCATTTAAGGGCTTGGTAAAAATAACTGCTAGTTGGTTTTCGGTGTCAATAAAATCTTACACTACATCACCATTTCGGACATGATCTCTTAAAAAATGATGTCTTATATCAATATGTTTACTTCTAGAATGTTGAATGGAATTTTTTAAGAGATTTATTGCACTAGTGTTATCACATTTAATGGGAATGTGATCAATTGAATGACCATAATCCTTGAGTTACTGTTTCATCTAAAGAACTTGAGTGCAACAACAGCCCATCGCCACATATTCAGCTTCGGCAGTAGATAAGGCAACCGAAACTTATTTCTTGCTATGCCAAGAAACTCAACATTCACCAATAAAGTGACAAGTTCCGGATGTGCCTTTTCTATCCGAAAGACTAGCAGTGCAGTCGGCATCCAAAAAACCAATGATATGAAATGAAGAATTCCTAGGATACCATAGTCCTAAATGCATAGTGCCATAAAGATATTTCAAAATTCTTTTTACAGCATTCAAATTTGATTCTTTAGGACATGCTTGAAATCTAGCACACAAGCATACACTATACATAATATCAAGTCTAGAGGCGGTTAAATAAAGAAGTGAGCCGATCATACCTCTATAAAGCTTTTCATTAATAGCTTTACCCATTTCATCTTTGTCTAATTTTATTAATGTACCCATTGGAGTCTTGGCATTCATGCATTCATCCATTCCAAACTTTTTGATCAATTCCTTAGTGTACTTGGATTGGTTGATGATGATGCTATCTTTGCCTTGCTTGATTTGGAGTCTAAGGAAAAATTTTAGCTCTCCCATCTCTCAAATTCCCTAGTCATACACTTAGCAAACTCTTAGCAAAGATCCTCATTAGTAAACCCAAAGATAATGTCATCAACATAAATTTGAACAATAAGAGTGTTAAGCTTATATTTTTTAATAAAAAGAGTTGTATCAATATGCCTTTTTGAGAATTCATTGCTTAATAGAAATGCACTTAGTCTTTCATACCAAGCTCTAGGGGCTTGCTTTAATCCATATAAATCCTTAGTGAGTATAAAGACATGATCCGGAAAAACGTCATCTTTACATCAGAAGAAAGAGCCAGTCAGCTCTACTAAGCCAGTGTTTATCAAACACAAGGATGGCACTGTAGAAACACAGTTCCTTCCTCCTGAAGATCCATGCCAGGCTTCTACGCCTCTTGATTTTTCCACTCAATTTATGATGCAACCAGTATACCCATAAGAAGAAATACCGATTGTAGCCTTTTCCCCAACTGCACAACCAATCTATACAGCAACAAATGGAGATCACAAGTACTTTGATCTTTGTGATTGTGATGATTGTTTTGCAGATAGAGTTGTAGAAGAAGATCGTTCTAAGTCTTCAAGGCAAAAAAGGAAACCTCAGCGATGTTCCTCTGAGAAAAAGTTTCATGACCGGTATGATACAGGAGATTCATCTATTGGTCTCTTGGGAGAACCCTCAGGAAAATACGACTATGTCGTTTCCTATTCAGCACCTTCCCACTTTACCAATCCTTTACCTACTCCATCACCTCCTCTTTCTTGGGGTGATGATTTTCCAGAAGATACACCTCCTAGACCTTTACCATGTTACCAAATACCACCTAAACCAAAAATCCCATTACCTTGTTACCAGTCCATCATAAAACCAAAAGACCCTTTACTTTCACCTATCCCAATGATAGCCATGTACCAACCACCGTCTCCTACATCTTATGAAGCAGACTTTCCACCTCTTCATGACCACACTGACCCTGTAACCCATGTCAAAACGACACCGTATGTTCGTTCAAATATTGTTACCCCTGAAGGCACTCCTAAGCCAATTACTCCTACAAAATCGGTTCTCAATTGGCAAACCCAGAATGCTACTGTCCAAAATACAGTACTCAACCGCATTGAAAAGAAAGTTGATCATGTATCCAGTAGAATTTCTGCTATGCAGACACAACAGAGTTCTCAATTTGATGCCTTGTACAAACTTTTGGCACAACTTGAACAGAAACATGCAGCACTAAATGCAGATGTCATGTGAATGATCTCAACCTGCATGTATGATACAACATTTGATGCCAAAGCTGTTAAGCTCCAGCAGTTAGAGCAAGAGATCAATTCACTCCAATAAGATCTCAAGAGAGACTATCTTCGTAGTCCTTCCTCCTATGCAGACCCAATGGGCTTGTTTGCAAACTTGCAAACTCCTAGTTCACATCAGCCTGTTTACACACCTGCATCAAGGTATCAACCTTCTCAAGCAGAAATGGAGAGACTAGGCCTCGCTTCAGAACTTTTCCATAAGCAGTTCATGGAGCAAAATCATCAAATTCAACTGTGCTGCCAACAAATTCCTGATGGAGTGTATTAAGAATTTTAGCAATCGTCTGGGAATGATAAAAGCGTATCATTCGTGCTTGAGGGAGATGAACAAACTAATCACGAAGTGTGCCTGTAAAGCGAGAGGTAAACTCAAGAACAATAGCAGGAAATCTAGCATTAGGTAGTCATTGTTGATCCTTTTGAAAAAACTTGAAATTCATGTGACAAGCATATGCTAATAAAATATGTATAGCTTCTAATTTTGCTACAGGGGTAAAGATTTCATCATAATCAATGCCTTCCTCTTAGTTGTACCCTTTGGCAACCAATCTATCCTTGTTTCTTGTAATATTACCATCCTCATCTAGTTTGTTCCTATAGACCCACTTACTACCAATAATTGGGTAGTCACTAGGCCTTGGAACCTAGGTCCAAACCTTATTCCTCTCAAATTGATTGAGTTCATCTTACATAAAAATCATTGAGTTCTCATCTTCTAAAGCTTCACCAATTAACTTTAGTTCAATTTGAGATACACAAGTAAGTTTAGAATAAAGAAATTTTGAATGACAACTTACCCCTTTTGAAGGGTCACCAATGATTTGCTCCTTTGGGTGGTTTCTTGCATATCACCATTCTCTTGGTAGCTCATTGGTCTCTTGCCCTTGAGCTTGGGATTGCTCCTCCTCTTGAAGTTGTTCCTCACCAAGGTCATTCTTCTTTGTGGATATCTCTGACTCTCCATAAAACCTACAACATCATTCAAAGAAATACCTTTTCCAAGATCACGTCTATAGGATTCATAAAAATTAACATGCATAGACTCTTCTACAACCAATGTTCTTTTATTAAAGACTCTATAAGCTTTGTTAAAGGTGGAGTAACCAAGAAATATGCCCTCATCCAATTTTGAGGGAAGTTTTCCAAGGTTGTCCTTGGTATTTAATATGAAACATTTGTAACCAAATACTCTAAGATATGAGATCTTGGGTTTTCTTCCATTCCAAAGCTTAGAAGAGGTTTTATTCAAAATGGGTCTTTTGAAAACACGATTTACAATATAACATGCAGTATTAGTGGCTTCCATCCAAAAGTAGGTTGGAAGTCCATATTCATTAAGCATTGTTCTAGCCATTTCTACCAATATTCGATTTTTCCTTTCAACTACTCCATTTTATTGAGGAGTTCATGGTGTAGAAAAATCATGAGAAATACCATTTTCTAAACAATAATTTTCAAAAATCTCATTTTCAAATTCTTTGCCACGATTTTTTTTAGTTATTTATTTTTATTTGTTACCATATAGCATTCCTCTCTATTTGGTGATAAATAAAACATCAGCTAAGAAGAAATGTAAAGAATAAGAATTGTTGAAACTAGCATATTGGACCCCGGATATATATATATATATCCTTACCATACTGAATGGACTGGCATTATTAGTATCGAACCAATAGTGATTCATACAAGCCAAATTTTCTAATCAAAAATTGGGCCAACGGAAATCAAAAATTGGGCCAACGAAAAAATTTTAACTTCTAATCTTAGAGATACAATATCCCTTCTCATTTTGGACTCTTTTGGAAAAGTACTTGAAGTTTTCAAAAGTATCACTTTTATGAGCTAAGAAAATTACCCTAGTAAACCTAGAGTAATTATCAACAATAATAAATGCATAATGTTTTCCACCCAAGCTAGCAACTCTACTAGGTCTAAACAAGTCTAGATGAAATAATTGAAGAGGTCTAGAGGTGCTTACAAAATTTTTGATCTTGAATGATGATTTGTGTTGCTTGCCTTTTTGACATGGCTCACAAGTTTTATCCTTCAAATATTTGACCTTTGGGAGCCCATCTACTAGTTCATCTTTACTAAGGCTTTGAATTAAATTCATACTTGCATGCCCAAGTCTTCTATGCCAGAATCAAGATTCTTCACTAATAGACACAAGACAACTATAGGAAGCATTAGATAACTTATGTAAATCAATTATGTAAGTATTGCCATCTTTTTCTCCTTTAAATATTTCTTGACCATATAAAGAGTTCACTAGACATTAATTGGAGCTAAATGTGACTCTGTTCCCCTTATCACATAATTGACTCACACTTAAGAAATTGTGCTTTAGACCATCATCAATGATTGAAATACCATTTAGTCCTATGGAACCAATGTCAATTACCTTACCCTTAGCATTGTTTCCAATGGTAACCTTACCTCCATCCATATGTTTAAGACTAGTGAAGAGGTTTTTGTTTCCGGTCATATACCTTGAGCATCCACTATCCAAGAGCCATACATTTTCATTACTTGAGGATTTAAGGCATACCTATGGCACATAGATTCAAGTTTGGCTTTTAGGTACCCAAACAACCTTAGGTCCTTGGAGGTTAGTTTTTGAGGGATCCCAATGGGATTTCCTTATTAAACAATGAATGTTAATGTGCCCAAAGTCCAAGCAATAGTGGCATTGCTTAGTTTTAAAGGACTCTTGCCACTTTATTTAGGGTTTTAGCCTCATAACTTTTTTGTTAGAAATATAAGAGGAAGTGCAATAACAAATACAATCATGTATAGTAGGTGTTTTCCTAGGTGCATGCCTCTTATACAAAAACACATGGTTGGCCTTTTGAGGTTTCCCTCTTGAGCCTAGTGAGCCTTTGCTATTTTTCCTTTGAGTAGAGGCTTTATTGTGTGATTTGTTTTTAGCCTTAAAGGCACCTACCTCAATTGAGTAGGTTTGTGGTGAGGAAGCTTTTATCAAAATAGTTCTAGGTATGGATGAAGATGATACTCCATTAAAGCCTAAGCCATGTCTCAATAAGGGAGGTCTTTGAGATACAATAAGGGTATCCAAACTTTCCCTCCCTTTTATGGACTTTAGAGACAGAAAGTCTCAATTCCTCAACTTCATTTTTCAAAGTATTATTTTCTTTAATTAAAGAAATGGTTGCAGGTCTAGATGAAAACTCATATAATGACTTCTTAAGAGAAGCATTAGAGGTTTCTAGCTCTTCCACAACCTTTTGAAGGTTGGATAAATCATCCTTAAGTTTAGAGCTATTTTTCTTATGAAAATCAACTTTCTTTTTATATATTTCTAATTCTAAACTCATGACCTCAATAAGATCTTTATCATTATCATAAGCATTTAAAGTAAAGAAGGAAGAAGTGGAAGTTACCTCATTAGAGTTGTCCTCTAAAGCCATGAAGCACAAGTTGGCTACATCTTCTTGGTTTTCCTCATCATCACTTGATGTAGGATCATCCCATGTAGCTTTATGGCCCTTGTCTCCTCCATCTTTGTGAGACTAGCCCTTGTACTTCTTGAGCCTTGGATATTCATATTTGATGTGGCCTTTCTTCCCACATTCATAGCACTTCATCTCCTCCTTATTTTTATTGAAGTTGGATAAAGAGCTTTTGAACTTTGAGGCCATTTGCTTGTAGTTTTTGACAGTCTCATATTTGTTGACTATCATTCTCTTTACTCTTCTTGATAGCATGGCTATGTCCTCATCCTCTTTTTTACTTACCCCATCATCACTAATGGGGTCCAAGTCTTGAAACTTTGAGGAGGTGGTGCTTGCCTTGAGAGCAAGAGGCTTTTTATTCTCTCTTTCTCCTTCAAGCTCCTTTTCCCTCATAAGAGCCATCTCATGTGTTATAAGCTTGTCAATGAGCACATCAGTGGGGATGGTGCTTAAATCCTCATTGGCTTCTTCTATACCCACCACCCTTGATCCATAGTCCTTCATTGGAAGACTTCTCAAGATCTTGTTATTTACATCTTTAAGACTTATATGTCTTCCATATTTCTTCATGTTATTGATAATGGAGAGTAGGCGGTTTGTCATATCGGTGATGGTCTCATTAGGCTTCATCTTGAAGAGTTCATACTCATTCATTAGGAGTTTAATCTTCCTTAAACGAACTTGTTTTGTGCCTTTATGGTAATTCTCCAAAGTTCTCCATATATTATAGGCAATTGGACAATGTTGAACTCTCTCACACTTTTTAAGAGAAAGAGAGCTTGTGAGGATGGCTATAGCCTTTTTGTTCTTGCCATTTGCTCTTTTGTGTGGTTTAGTCCACTCATGAAAGAGGTTCATCTTCTCCTTCAGTGTTCTTCCTTATTGGTGGTGTCAATTCCTTGTAAACACTATCCCATACATCAATTCCTTTACTATCCAAGTATGCCTCCATTCTAAACTTCCAATGGGCATAGTTTGACCCATCAAAGTAAGGTTTAAGGCTTTGGAATCCTTATTGGGCCATTGTAGATCTTTGCTAGAGCTAATGAAGCTTGATTTCTAGACGTTGCTCTAATACCAATTGTTGCCCAAACAATCACCAAGAAGAGGGGTGTGAATTGGAGGGAAAATAAAAATTCTTGCACTTATAAGGAAATTAAAAGGATTGAAAAGATTGAGATACAAATTTTATAAAGGTTCGGGTATTAACTAACCCTACTCCTCTCCCCAACCTTAATTGGGTATTCACTAATCTAATCACTTAGATTACAAATGGAGTTTTAGCTAGCTCGCTTCCAACTAGGTATTTTACTAAGGCTAACACTCTCAATCTCGCATGACCATGCCGTGTTGTGATGGTACCTTAGGGCACTGAGCATGACCCATACTAGTTTGTATGACCCGAACTCGGTGTCAGGTATAACCTAAGTTCTCTCTCATTTTGGTCATAAAATTATTTCTATCAGCCCCCACTTAAGAAAAACCTTATAAGCACCCCAATCCTCTAAAATTCATCTCCTACATGACTTTGGAAGGTTTCTAATCCTCCAAACACAAGATTTAACACTCAAATATCAAGATTTGAACATGGATTAGGAGATTTACCAAAGAAGAAGAAAGAGTTAGAGAAAGAAAGCTTGGAGTTGAGGGAGCCTAAATTCCTCAACAAAGTCATCCATATTTTCTACCTTCTATTGGCAAAAAAACATAAATCTTCGTCTCTTTACTTGATTCGTGGAAGCTTGTTAGGGTTTACCTGAAATGGGTCTCTACCCATTTGCATATGAGTTTGATTGAAAAGGGATCTTGAGTTTTCTTGAGAGAAAAACTCTCTTTGAGACCATAATAAGTTGGGTAACACATTTTTAACATGATTTAAGAAAAAAAAAAAAGACCTAACTTGAAGGGTTTTGAGTTGGTTTTCATGTTTACCTAGCTTTATATAGTTTTGAATGGCTAAGTATGTTGATCCATGGTTGTGGTTGTTTATAGATGGTGCCTTAGAAGGTGGAGTTATCACCAAGAAGGCCAGGCAAGCTTGAAAGCTTGGATTTGAGGTGGCTCCATAAGAGGTAATATCACATTAGCATTCTTTAACTCCTTAAATGGCATGAAAATGTAGAGATTGATGGTGCCTACGGGCTACAAATGATGTATAAAGGAATGAAATCTAAGACTAAGTATGATCAAATAACGTGTCTTAGATATGTTAAATGCACTCAAATCAAAAATGAGTAAACATACGATTGTTGACCCCCGTAGTTCATAAATCGAGGATGGTGTGGATGACATAGATCATGATTCAGGTTAATTATAATATGCTAGATTACCTAAGAGTTTAATGGCATGTTAAATAATGTTAATGGACCTTAGAATTTGAATTTACCTATGAGGAGAAATATGAATTATTTTTTCCACAAATAAACTCTTGGTTAATTGGTTAGCATAATTCTTGCATAATGAACCAATAACGATAGAAGTGGAAATAGTTGAGCCTTAAAAGGGGAAATAGTGATGCATAGATACATAACATGGGAATGAAGGGGTTAATTGAAATAACAAAGTGTAGTTATGATTATAAACTTGTAAAATGCATGTGTAAATATGATTATGGGGTCATAAGCCCATTTAGTTGCATGTTAGGCCCAATGCCTATATTGAGAATTGACAAAGTGGTAGATGCTCAAGTTCAATGTAGGCATTTAAGGTGCTTGGGAAAAGTGGCTTAAAAGAGGTAAGTCTATCTCTTTAGGAAAACTTGTGGAATTTGTGTACAATGATACCTCTTACATTTATGGCATAGTTATGAGTCATATGTGTGATTGGCATACGAATGATTGAATCGCAAATGCTTGAATTAAATGGGCCTTGTGCTTCAACCAAAAATGATAATAATAGGATATTATATGTGATAGAAGTCTTGAAGGCATGGATAGGTGAATTATGAGAGGCTATGCCCATTGTGTAAGATATGGTAGTTAAAAACCATACTAGTTAATGAATGATTGATTGATTAATAGCCATGGAAATATGTCATTTGAGTGATATAGATGAGTTTAGCGCTTGACCAAACATTTGATATTACTTGTGATATGTGTTATGATATCTCGGTAATAGGGAAAGACTTGAAATGAATTGTTTGATATGCCTCCTAGGGTTGAACATTACTGTAACTCCCTAGTAACCTTAAAGCTCAATACCTAAAGGGTCTATGCCTCAATGATTGATACATATTGCCTAGAGGATTTGTGATTATTTTAGATACAGGGGAAAATGCCAATATCCTAAAAGGTAATAAATATAGGAACCATATATGAACAAATAATGAGAATAACCGGTTACTCAACTAAATAATCCTACCCAAAAAGCTCGAGCCTCTAAGAGGTCAATGCTTCAATAGATGACTGGTGTACGCTAAAGCCTCCAAGAGGTCAATGCATTAGCTGGTGACCAACATGTGCTAGAGCCTCTAAGAGGTCAATGCGTTATTAGGTGATCGGTATGCACTATAGCCTCCAAGAGGTCAATGAGACAACCAATAATCAAATTAAGTCATAAGGGAATATGAGGTTACAAACATCTAAAGAAATAAAAATCCAGTTAGACTAGGTGATATAGAATACAGAAATCAGATAAGTGAATGCATATCTGCGATTTACATGACTTAATATCCACGTTATAAAGCTATATGTAATATGCAAGATTAGTGTTACAACAGACATATGAGTGTGACCACATCTGGATGGTATAAATATGTATTTGTTAGAGATGTGCCCAAAAGGCAATCGCCTTAAGCATTTAGTGTACACATTCATAAAGCATTCTTTCATTATATTAATATTCATTTGCATATAAATTGATATAAATCTTAAACTGATTAATGAAAGTCCATGCTATGAAACATAGCATGAAGGAAATCATGATGGGATCATGATAATAAGATTCCTATCATGTGTAATTATGTTAGTATCTAAATTATCCCTAGTCATAGGATTAACAAGAAGGGACATTGTTGATCCGGATAGACTAGCACATGTTATATTCCTTGATTAGATCAAGCAGTAGATCTCATAAGCTATGAGCATGAGATGTTCAACGTTAACATGTGGATGCTTGCTAAGAGTAGTCAAGTACATTGGATGACCTGTTATGAGACAATCATATGGATTATCTATTCAAATGTCAATGATAGTCTCATCATAGCAATGGTGCATGTAT
>CATIWF010071987.1:0-22453 GCA_949630135.1 Balakata baccata
CATGATCCCATCATGATTTCCTTCATGCTATGTTTCATATCATGGACTTTCATTAATCAGTTTAAGATCTATATCAATTCATATGCAAATGAATACTAATATAATGAAAATATGCCTTTATGAATGTGTACACTAAGTACCTGAGGCGATTGCCTTTTGGGCACATCTCTAACACATATAATTATTGGGATTACCAATAAGGATGTTCAGTGCCTTTTCCATCCAAAACTCCAAAAAATCTCATGCTTGGTTGTCCTATTTTATTTTGATACCACTTGCAATCTTACTACATTTACTTTATGGTGGTCCATGTCGTAGGAAACATTTAGGACAACTATGGAATTCCTACAACCCAAACCCTATATACTCAAATCGTTCAACCTTTTCAAATCCCAATATAAACCAAACCCATAGGAAAAAAGACTTTTAGCCCTTTGTCTTTTTCACTCCAAATTCAATTTACCTTAGGACCTTGCATGGTCTCTAGACTATTCTAATCAACCAATTCCTTTGATTAGAATGCGATTCAAAATTAAATGGTAGGACAAGTTCAAAATTCCGCAAAGCTTAAACCCTAATGAAGTCCACATTTGGATTCAATAGCAAAATAAAATTGCTCAAAAAGAATAACAACAAATTCCTTTTCAAACCTGAGAGCATGTTAGCAAAGTGCTTTAAAGGCAATCACCTTTAGCATTTGTTGTACAAATTTATTTCACATAAATAAAGGCATTTTCATTTATTAATGTTCAAATATACTATGAATTGATTGGATTTTAAATTAATTATAGAGTCCATAATATAAACATGGCATGAAGGAAATCATGATGGGATCATGATATTGAGATTCCTATCAAGTGCAATTATAGTTATATCTAAAATGTCCCTAGTCATAAGATCAATAAGACTGGACATTGTTAATCCGAATAGACTAGCATATGTTATACTCCTTGATAGGATCAAGCAGTAAATCTCATAATCTGTAAACAAAAATTGTCTAGAGTTAACATATACATGCTTGCTAGTGTATTCAAGTACATTGGATGACCTGTTATGAGACCGTCATATGAATTATCTATTCAAATGTTAATGATAGTATCATCATAGCAATGGTGCAAGTATCCTTAGACTTGAGGTACTCAAAGATATCTTGGATACTGATTTTGTGCTTTGACTCCATTCCTTGTTGCCTCACAGAGGTCACTTATAGAGTGGTGATTGGGTATAACTTGAGGTATTCAAAGGTAATTGGGTAGCCAACAGAGGATTCACCACTCATGATATAGGGAGTGTATACTCATGGCCTCTTATCAAGATCATTACTCAAGAATCTATGCCTGGAGTGTAAATGTCATAAAGATGGTCTTCAGTGACATGTCTATTTGAGTAATGAGTCCTAGTGACATAATCTAACATCACTTAGGCTAGTTGTGACATGTCCATGCTCTGAACCAAGTGAGCTATAGAATGGTGAAAGAATGAATTGTACGGATAATTGTTTATGAAAAAGTTCATAGTTAAACCACTACTTTTCGGCTAATTGGAGATTACGATGTGTTGCTAGATACTGTCAATGATCTATTTGAGATTAAGTGTTAATCTATGTGGCCAACATAACTGGAAACCTAATGGATCACATGCATTGAAGGTGTGAAAGAGAAATAAAATGGGCTTTTGGATCAGATCCAAAACAGGGAGAGAAAATCCAAGTCAAAACACATTCCCAACTAGGAACATAGTTCTCGAGCAGGATGAAGGTCCCAATCAGGAAAAAAGTGTCCCGATCAAAAATACTACTGGATTGAAACATAACCAAGTCTTGATCGAGAAAGTAGTTTCCTGACTAGGATCTGCTCGACATGGGCACTATCCCGACCGAGAAATAAGTTTTCCGATCGGGACATACGGCAAATTAGGAATTTTAATCTGATTAGGATTCTATAATCAATGGTTTCGAACTTTAATTTCATGTGGACTATAAATAGTTCTTTTTCAAACTATTTCATCAGCTACAACTCATAAGAATTAAATGATCAATTCCTCTCTTCTTCTCTCAATGATTAATTCTATTGCTAGCACATTAGATTAATCCAAGCCATTCCTTTAAAAGGTTGTCTCCCTCCTCCCTTTGCGTGGATACCATCAGAGGTGATCCTAGAGGATTACTGCGATTTGTTATAACACGGTAAGATAAGAATCAAAGGAAGAATACTTGATTTTGAAAGGTAATAATCTTCTACTATTAGATAGCTTTAATTGTTCATGATTACATAGGTTGATCCTCTTCTTGGAGTTTGTAAAAATTTTAATTTTTCACTGTGTAACATGTATGAGATGCATGTGCAAACTCTAACAAAGCAATCCCAATTTCTTCCCTAAAAGGCTCAAATGACATCTCAATTAGCTGCAGCAAAATCCCCTGAAAAAATGTAAGCCATTCTTTAGAAATGTGCTCCAAGTACATCTTCATCTAGAACCTCATCCAAATCTCAAGCGGCTATTAATTTGGATAATGGTGTCGATTTTGATTTTTGCCATAATGATTTCTTTGGCAGTAGCGGATACTAAAAAAAAAAACCCTTTAAGTAGAAAACTAGAAATGGCTGCTTAAGAAAACAAAAGGGTGAATGTTAAAATTCTAGATTTTTACTGGAAATTATTTTGTAGCCTTAACTCCTAGTAAAGAAGATAAATCTACTATAAAATACCAGCTAATAGTCATAAAATATTAGTTAGAATTTGTGCAAGTTACTGTTCACTCAAGCCAAGAGTTACTATACATCATTATTCAAAACACGCATCTACTGTAGTAGTACTATTCAAAATACCCCTGAATGCTATTAAAGAATACTATTTTGTCCTAGGGTAGCTATATAAGGAGGACGCCTCTCATTTGGAGGCATCCAAGCATTTAGTGAAGATAGCTCTCTTTCTAAAATCTCTTTCTAAAGCTCTATCTAAAGCTCTACTCCTCTCAACTCTCTAAATTTCTCTTACTCATCTCCTTTACCCTAAAGCTTGTAAACACATTACCTTGTAATCAAATACCATTGCTTGATTCCTATATTTCAATTTTCAAATTCCTAAGTAAGATTTATTCATATACTTTTGTAATTTAATTCCATATTTATGAATTTAAAAATTTTATATTCATTTATCTTATTATTTATGGCTGGCTTTGCCACCTAATTTAATTTTCTGCATTTATTTATTTTCTTAAGTGGTGTCTTGCAAAAATATACTCAGATCTAATCTGGTAATAGAAGAGACACACTTTTAAATCTCTATATTTAATGTTTTGCTTTTATTTCTTTCTTTTTTTGTTTTCTTATTAAATATATCTACATCCTTATCTTCTATTATTTTATCTTTTCTATTTGAAACATTTTTTAAAAACCAATTTTTTTTTTTTATGATTGTGCTCAACATAAAAATCATCATGCAGAAATTTTTTATCAACCTGAAAATTTTTTTCAGTGACATTTAATTCATGAACTAGTTTTTCATTTATAGCCGAAAAGGTCGAACTAGTTGGTTCTTGTTCTAGTATAGCATGTTTGGGCTAATCAGAGGAGGTATTTTGAACTTGAGTTGAGGAACTCTCTGTCCTTGGGTTGATATAAACAGGTCAAGGTATTTCAAAGTATAATATATGTTTCTTAGGACAATTTTGATAGGTATATGATATGTAGAATATCTAGACATATCTCTATATGGTACATAATAACTGAAAGGGTTTGTGAGATTTTTCTTAAATCTATAGTTTCTGAGGGAGAAGAATCACTAGAGTATCTACTACTAGTAGATCTTTTCTTAAAAACAGCCTAACTCTCCCATCATAGTATTGGGTTATTTGTTTTAATTGGGTATTGGGGCTTATGAATTCAATAGGCTCAAGTTGAGTAGTTCCTTCTAAGATCCATTCCTTTAGAAGAGATATTTCTCTCCATTGGATACTTTTAGGTGTTACTAGATTGGCTTTGGTGAGGTCTGTTTGTAAAAGAAGGGTTTCAACTTTTTTACTATGGAATCTAGCACCTGTATTAAAAGCAGACATCGTATTTTATAATGAATTCTAAAAATTGAAGTGACTAGTATTGATCCTTCAAGCTTCTGATAATTATGAGTTTTGATTTGTAAGATCAAGGATTTTAAAATATTTTTATCATTTAAAGAAATAGAAGAATTTGGATAACAGTTAAGAAAAAAGTGGACCCATGCATAGACTAGATTCAACATAACTTAATAAGGAATCTTCGAAGTTTGTGAATCTAGCATATCTAAGAACTGCAAGAATAGAAGTATTTAGTCCTTTTTTGGTTAAAGGTTTAATACCTATTTGGATTAATCCTATATGACTATATTTATATTTCTTATATATGAGCTTTTTCAAGGAATTTTGAGTGAGTAATTGGATGGTCCCAAAAGGTTTTGATAATTGTATATCATGTTCTTCAGTTTTGATAGAAAAATCAATTATGAAGAGTTAATATTTAGAAGTTTTATAGATATGATCGCTATTTACTTTTGGTATTTTCTAATTATCTATACCTTTTTCAAAATCTTCTATTATTATTTCTTCACTATTTACTATCTTCCTAGAATCATTGGAAGAGGTGGAAGCAGAGCTAGAAGATATAGTTCTACAAAAAATGGTATCCATAACTATAAAGATTTTATAAAGAAAATTAAGGGTAGGTGATCCCTCTCTCATTTGAAAGATAAAAAATTTTAGGTGCAACAAACTTAGTCATTTCCAATGGTACAAAAATACCTTTCTAACTAGAGTTATACTTAGGGAATGTTCCAATCAACCATTTTGGAAAGAAAAATTCATTGCTGGATTAGCAAACCTTTTAGGTGAAAAGGTTAGGAATACAATTAGAGAATCCTTAGGCCAACAAATCATACCCAATAGTGATTTCACTTATGGTGAATTGATTAGTTTCACTCAACAAGAGGGTCTCAAAATCTAAGAAGACTTAAAACTCCAAAAACACCTCAAATGGGAATTAAAACAAACCAAACAAGAGTTATGTTCTTTTGTCAAAAAAGATAGGGATATATATATATATATATATATATATATGATTGTAGATCTGTATGTGGATTGAAATATAAAAAAAATCCTATCTAATTCATAAAATCCGGTATGAAAAAAATACTAACTGATTGCGAGTTGGTATGGATTGGTTCGGTTAAGACGGAATGGGTAGTTTATGAACACCTCAATGGGGATATTTGATAATTGTTTTTGGAAGGCAAGAGATACTTCTCAAAATTAAGATAGGAAAAACAAGGTGAAGAAAATGTTTCAATTGATAGGGATATTTGTCCATTTGATTCTGGTCCTTATATATATATATATATCTTTTCCCTCCTCTCACTTTGAGTGAGAGAGTTCACTCTTTGATGTAAACATAATCCAACTTATGACTTGTTGGAGGAATTGAATTGTATACTTGACTTTTTTTACTATAATCGAACCGAATTGTACCATTAACTTTTATTTTGATGAATTTGGATCTATTAGTGATATATAAATTAAACTAACACAAATAGCCTATAAAAGTATCACGACGTTCTACTGCACTCCATATTCTAAAGTTGAAAAGGGAATGCAACAAAAAACTAAGGGAAAATACAGTAAAGTTGACAAATGCATTAAAAAAATTAAAAGAAAATGCAAGAAGAGGAAGGAGACATTAAACATTCACTCAAGAGTGCCTAAAGATGTGAAGGGTAATGAGAACCAATGTTACAAGGTGGCTTACAGCTGATCACATTAGGTGAGTGTAATTTCTAATAATAGAGAGACAGAGAGAAAAAGCGATACATAGTTAGCCAGGGATCATAAAATGGGGAGGAGGAAAGGAATTGAGGATTTTCTACCTAAATTTACCAATCACAAAAAGTGGTTACTACATTAGTTATATAAACACATATTGCAAATATGCGACCACAAATTAAATGGATGTTATATAGCGACCACATCATCAATTATCATTTCTCTTATTATCCTATAGCGACTGCAGGAATTATGGTCACTAGCTAGCAACCACTATCGTAATGGTCGTTAAGTATGACTAAGAAAAATAACAAACTTATTGTCATTTCTCTTATTGCTAATTATTGACCCCTTTGCTAGTGTAACAACGTTTAAATTAAGTAACCACATTAACTATAGTCGTTGCCTCAAGAATGTGCACAGCATCAGAGGCTACCGTTCCGATCCAACATACTCATTATATAGCAACTACCTTTTTTGTGGTCGCTACTTAATAACCAATACTATATTCACAATGACATCATTATTTGTCATGCCATAAAAAGGCACTAGATCTAGTGACCACCCTTTTCATTAAAGTAGTGGTTGCAAAGAGGTCACTGTGTGGTGGCTGACGTATGAAATCAAAATTTTGTCATTTTTTGGTCACTATGGGGTTGCTAATTGGTTGCTAGTTAGATATCAAACATTTGTGATCGCTAATTTGACAATTTTTTGTAGTGATTTTATGATGGTAGTGTAAAGAATTGAATCTTAATCTTTATGTAAGTTTAAGATAAGTTCACACATCAAGTCAATCAAATATATTTGTCATTAATATGCAATAAAAAAATTTGTAAGATAGTGCTACTGTTCATTTTTACTCAAATTTTTTCATCCCTAATTATATATTTTTTTGCATTTATATTTTGTTCTAATTGTATTATATAAAAAATATAAAGTAAGTTAATATATGATTTGATGAACTAATTTCAATACAATCTATTATAAAGTAATCTAATATTTTGTAGTTTTATTATAAGTATTTGATAAATCAATATAGACTTATAAATCATTTAAGATTTAATTGATGAATTGAATTTAATTCAATTAAATTGATATTCAATTATCTTATCTAATTTGGGTTATATATATATATATAATTGAATTCATGACCTCTATGCAAGTTTAAGATAAGACAAAAAATGTTGTAAGATAATACTACTTTTCATTTTTTCTTGAATTTTTTCATCCCTAATTATATTTATTTTGCATTTATATTTTATTCTAATTGTATAATATAACAAATTTAAATTAAGTTAATATACGATTTGGTAAACAAATTTAAGTGTAATCTATTATAAAGTAATCTAATTTTATTAAAGTATTTGATAAATCAATTAAGATTTATTTGATGAATTGAATTTAATTCAACTAAATTGAGATTCAATTAGCTTATATATATATAAATATTTCAAAATTTTGACTGTACATCATTTCTGGCTGTTTATTCATCAAATTTGGTCAGAAGTTAGAAAATGTAAGTTTGTTATTTTTCTGAACGAAAAAAAAGTTCAGCAATTTTACTGCAAATGAAGCATTCAGTGACTGTAAGTGAAATTATTCCAATGTGTCTGCCAAGTGCTGGCTGACAAGGCACATTTTTTTAAGTTGCTAACATGTCTCCTCCAAGGACGATGATGTGGCATTGCAAGTTAGCATTCTAGTGTCATGTCACTATCCACGTCAGTAATCCGATGTAGGAGTTGCCGGAAGTCATTTTAATAGAGAAAAAAAACTAAGTTTAGTAATTTTTGTAGAAAAAATTTTAAAAGTTATTTTGTGGCAAGTGTTCCATAGTTTAGTGATTGTAAATGAAATTAACTCGAGCAAACTCTTAAATTTGGATAGAATATTCAAATTGAAAACTACTTTAGAAGGTATTTGGTTCAGCTATTCAGGTCAGTTGATAGTTTTTTCTTGCCTAACAACTATCAGGTAAGTATTTGTTAAAAAGTAGCTGATAGCTATTTGAAGTGTTAAATTGCTATTGATTGAAAATCTCCATTATGGATCTTTTTCTGAATAACTGTAACTTTTTCAAATACAAAAACCAAATTACCCTTACACTAACTTATCCTTAAATAAACAAAATCTGAATTTATTTTTTATTTAGTTACTCATATACTGATATACATAAACCACCAAGGCAATGAAAGAAATTAAACTATGTTTGAGGAAAAAAGAATTATCTATTAAAGCTTGATGGAAACCTTGAAGAAGAAGAGCTTTTGACAATTTGGAATACCACAACCTACTAGCTTGTTTTAAATCGTAAAGAGATTTTCTCAATTTATGCATAATATTAGGAATGGTAGTTTTGAACCTAGGAGATAGCTTCATGTAGACTTCCTCATATAATTCTCTATAGAGGAAAGCGTTGTTAATATCAAGCTGCTCAAAGTGCCAATTTTTAATGGTTATAATAGCTAATAGAGTTCTAATAGTGGTCATTTTGGCAATAAGTGAGAGTATTTGTGAAATCCACCCTAACTGTTGAGTAAAGCCTTTTGCCACTAGTCGTGCTTTGAGTCTTTCCATAGAGCCATTAGTATGGTACGTACTTAATTCTATAAACCTATTTGAAGCCAATAGGAATTTCGCTTGCAGGTAGTGAGATAATTTCCCATGTACAATTATCATGTGGTGCTGCTATTTCAACATTCATGGCATCTTACCATTCAAGAAACTTCATAGCTTGAGTATAGGTCTTTGCTTCAATAGGAACAGTAAAAGAGAGCAAAATGTTTATATAAAGGACTATCATTATCATAGTTAAGAACAAAAGAAAGGCTATAAGGAGTGCCTTGTAATTTTGGTGAAGTAATAGAGTCTGATGTGGCATGATGCATAATGCTTGCTAGGCTACAATGATATTCTTGAAAATAGGTAGGGGGATTATGAGGTTTTCTCAATCTTCTTAAAGGTTGTGTTTGAGGAAGAGGAGAAACAGAAGAGGTAGATGTATTAGCAAACTGTGTAAGAGATGAAGAGGAGGATTCTGAAAAAAAATTTGACTCTTAATAACAATGAGGTAATGGCAAAACCAAATATGAGGAAGAGTTGGTAGTGGTTATCAAACGTGGGTAGGGAAAAATATTCTCATAGAAAATGACACTTCTAAAAATAAAATTTTTGGGGGTGTGCATGTTAAGCAGTTTATAGCCTTTCGTCTCATATCGATAGCCAATGAAAACACATTTAGAGGCTCTACTATCTAGTTTATTTCGAGACGTGAAAGATTACTTGTATAAGCTAAGCAACTAAAAACTTTAAGGTGAGAAAGTTCAAGAGGGTGGTTTTGACTTTCTAATGTAGGGGTAGGAATTATGTTTATTAAATGAATAGAATGAGCAACAATAGGAATTATGTTTATCAAATGAACAAAATGAGCAACAAGTTCGAGCCAATACCCATTAGGTAAGTGAATTTGAAACATTAAGGCTCTTGCAACATTTATATGTGTTGGTGTTTTCTTTCCATAATATTGTTTTGTTATGGTGTTTCTAGACGTGAAGTTTGATGAATTATGCCATAAGCATTATAAAAGGAAGATATATTGAATTCTGCACCATTGTCTAAACGAATGGTTTTGTTAAATTGAGTCTTAATAAGAGTGCAAAATTCCTGAACCTGATTTCTAGCTTCAACTTTACTTTTAGGAACTAAATTGTGGAACATAGAAATCATTGTATAGGGTAAGAAAAGGTGTAAGCTGAACTGTTCCTGCATGAGTCACTGTTATGCTATGATTTGTAGGTAACTTAATGGTGCAATTTGCAACAGGAGAAAGCTTGGCAAAATATGACATAGAGCAAGCAATTGATCTATTGCTCTAGAGTCAATTATCTAAGGCTAATCAAATGCATCAGTAATAGAGAATATTCTACCATAAGAGTCAATATGTGAGGATGCAATACTGCCATCGTGTGAAAGAAATAGAGATAGTCCAATAGTTGTAGTAATGATAATTGCAATTGAGCCTTGTACTACATTTTTGTTGTTTGATGACTGAGCCAATTGCCTTATTGAATGGCAGCCACAAATTGATCGTATTATTCTTTAGTTAGCAGTGGTGCATTGATTTAAGCAGAAGAAGTATGTGAAGTTTTATGAAAGGATTGATCAAATTCAATTCTTTCACAAATTTCCATATGATTGGCATAAGATTGTGACCTCAATTTTGGCTTTGAGCGTGGAGGATATCCATGCCTTTTGTACCATTTATCCTCTATGTGGTCAATCATATCACAGAAAGTACAAAGTGGTCTCTTTGTAATACATCCATACTTGTTTACTACTTTAGTAATGGAAGGGCTCATTTGCTATTTTGAACTTCCCGAAGTAGAAGTGTTCCTTTTAGAATTGCTTCTTTTTCTAGCATTAAAGTTTATAGAATTAATGTTTCCTCTTCTTGCACATGCAGAGTGCTCAGTGAAGCCTGAATCGTGCAATCCATTAGGCTGAGGCAAAAATTGCCTTTTATGCTGCGAAACAAGATAAAATACCTTGTTTATAAGAGGGAGTGGATCCATCAACATAATTTATGACCAAATGGTTGCAAATGCTTCATTTAGCCCTTTTAGGAACTCAATACGTAATCTCATTGTTGATCCTGTTTAATAATCTTTAAAGCTCCATATGAACATTCTGGATTACAAGTAGAGCTTGGAATTGGCCTTAAATTCATTAGCTCATCCCACACTATTTTCAATTGAGTAAAGTAATCTGAAACTATGAGTTGTCCTTGACATAAAGAATGGAATTCTTGATGTAAATCAACAATTCTAAAAGCATCACCCTATGCAAAATCTGGCTTTAAGATCTTTCCAAACACTAACAGCATTATCAAACCAAATGATAGATTGTGTGATAAAGGGAGAGAATGTATTATCCATGAAAGAACCATAATATTACATCTCCTCCAAGCCTCAAATTTGAATCTTTTGGTAATGGAACTGGAATTGAATCATCTACAAATTGAATTTCGTTTTTCGACCATAGAGCCATTCTCATAGCTTGATGCCAAGAACAAAAACTACTCCCCGATATATAACAGGTAAAACAAGAACCAAACCTGGATTTTCATTCGCATGTCAAAAATATGGACTGTATTGATTCTCTTCGATCCGTAATGCGATGAAAAGAATCGTTAATATTGATTGAGGCAAGAATCAAACAGAAGACAAAGGAGAATGAGAACAACATTGATGCTCTGATGCCATACTACAGTAAATTAACTAAAGAAAATTGAGAGAAAATAATAGGAATTTTATTGAGCTAAAAAGATGAAAATGATCATTTACAACATACTTCTACAATTAAAGTGAAAGAAATGACCTGCAACATCCTTAACCTTATTACATGCATTTTATTTGAACATGTTCATTTTATATATGTCATTCACATGAAATACATGCATGTATATAAATTTTGACCTAAACGTCCTCATGAGATAGACTTGTTACATGTCGGTTTATAGTAATGATACTAAATCGCACATATTTAGTTATAATTTAAATAAGTATGATAAGATATTAGAAATAAAATGGAATAAAATGACTAAATTGAAATAAATAAAATTTGACATAATTAATTTAATTAAAGTAGAATACTTGATTAGATTGCACGTTTAGTATTGACGAAATATATGTAAATAATTAGAAATAATAATAATAATAATAATAATAATAATAATAATAATAATAATAATAATAATGAAACTAAGGATAGAAAAATGAAAAAAAAAAAAACAAAAAGGAATGGGACAAAACAAGAAATTAGGGCGGTTTACCATTTATAGAGTTGCCTTTGTTTTTTTTTTTTTTTCCATCGTAAAAGCTCCCTCTTCGTTTCTTTCTTTCTCTCAAAACTCCCAATAGCCATTCAAGCCAATAAAAAATTGGTAAGTAATTGTTTCATCTTATGTTTCTAAGTTCAATTAAGGGTTAGATTGATTATGATTGATGGGTGCAAATATTTTGGTTACTATGCTTGAAGTCCTTCTAATTTTATTTTCAGGGCAGCATCTTAGGACTCTATTTTCTTCATATTAGAGATCGAATTTAAAGAAGTTCAAAACGTCAAACTTTTAGATTTATGTCTTAGGTTTATACGTAATAATTTTGGCAAGATTTGGTCTATAGGAAGAGATATATGTAATTGAATGAAACCGGTTCCAATTAGGGCTCTAGATGTGCACTCTACAATTTTCACTTGTTTTGAATATGATAGAGGCTATATTTGAGATAGCTCAAATATGAACGTTGTAACTACATGTGTTTTCTAGTAGTATACTAAATTTTATTATCAAATTCCTGGTAAATGTTGAGTTATGGTAAAAGGAATCGCATATGTTATTTACTTTGAGCTACCTACTTATTACCCTATGTAGGTCTAGGAAATTTATTGCCCATTTTAAGCTATTAGAGACCAAATTTATGAATGCTCAAAAACATGAAAGTTTTAGAGTTATGTCTTAACTAAACATAGGTGAAAATATAACCTTAATGTGTTATATATTATGTAATTTATGATTTTCACAAGCAAGACTACTCCAGTTGCCAACCATATTCTTAACTAGTCATATATACCCTACAATTTGACCTTAGAGGCAGAAATGTTAAAATTTATAAACATAAAAAAATGTTCCAATTTGGTTTATCTAAGTGCCTATAAAGTTTCACCATAATATGACTTACATGTTGTAAGATATGAATGACCAAAATTGGTGTCCTAAAACCGCATAAGGGTAGAAAATAGGGCAAAAAACCTAACACTATTTGAAATTGTATCAACGCTTGTAAAATGCTCTAATTACTCTGAAATTGTAATATGTTATGACCTATATATTAGCTTTAATTAAAAATAAGAATAATACAAATTGAACAATTATAGAAAAAGTTATAAGCTGGTCAGTCACCAAAGGTCACACTGCCACCCAAAGGAAACCCTAGTTAGTAGCTTAAAGTATGTATATCAATTTGTTTAAATTATATTAAGTTTATTTAGCCATCAATTGATCAATCATACTTCTAAATGGGCTCATAACTAGTTGGTGACCAACAAGGAAGAGATAGAGAATAAGTTAAAAGTTGGATACCAAACGCAATGTGAGTTTAATTATCAAATGATTTCTCTAATACATATGAATGTTGCGTGCTATATCCAATGTGACTTGACTTGCTATTATATGAATTACATGATTGCTATGATATAGATAATGAGACTATGTTGAATGTAAAGTATATGTTTGTGTTACATTTATACGTTTTCTTTATACATGGTGAACATTGATTGAAATGTCTAAAGGTTGATATAAATGCAATGGTTAAGCAATGATTGTTGCAAATGCATATGCATATGAACTTAAAAGGCGTTGTGACTGGTTAAATGACATTGTAAAGCAAAAGAAGAGGCTGATGGCCTAAACAAATGTTCAAAAGCAAAAGAAAAAGCCTATAACCTATCAAAGGAACAAATGATCAAGCTAGCTTGCAAATACAAAATGTTCAGATAGCAAATGTTCACATGGCATGCTCTAATTGAAGTTCCTATCAACGATCTTAACTATCAAAAGCTCGAGCATGAATTTCATAGACGCGATAGCGCTTTCAATTTCGCTCTCACGAAATAGCTATGCATGAGCTCGCATTACAGACCATTTTGTTTCTTCAATTTGTTCTTTAAGCAAACATTGTCCTATCGACTTGAAACTTTGTATACTTCAAAAATATACTTAGATAAACATATTAGTGACACTTAATTTGATTGTCAATATAAAAAAAAATGAGATAAATTATGCCAAAGTCAACAATATATATATATATATATATATATTACCTGAAACACTTTGACACAATGTTTGAATTATTAACATATGCGATATATATTATGTCTATGGTCGAGCTATGATGCTATGCTGAATTGCTAAATGTTGTAAAGTGATACTGTGATTAAAGAAAAAAAAATTCTCACCATAAACAAGATCTTGTCTTATTCTCTTGTAATATATGATAACATGGTACAAGTACATGTGATATCTAAAAGTATCAGGTGTTACATTTTATTTTGGTATTAGAGTAGGGATATGTTCCATGGGAGCATGCATATGCATAAGGTCATAATAGCATGTGCATCATATGTGTTGAACATTGTCAAGTGACTTAATTCCATGTGTTATAGGGCCATAATAGGACACAATTCACTAGGGAGAGAGAGGCAAGCCAAACTCCATTCACATGAAGCATCCTACTATCCACATAGACATCATCTTACTCTAGGTAGGGATGGAAACATGTAGGATACTTGCAAAAATTGTCCTACCCAAACCCGATTATATATATCATTATCCGAACCTGTCCCAAACCCGTTTAAAAATTTAATCTTAAAATCCGTACCCGTCCCAAATCTGATTAACAATACCCGTTTAATACCCAAACCCGTTTATTACTCAAAAAAATAAATTTAAACTAATTTAATAATTAAAATTTTTAATAATATAAAAACAATCTATTATAAATTATTACAAAATCAAATAAAATAGATAAAATAAAACATAAAATTTAATTCAACACATTTAAATTAAAATAATTCATCAAATTGTTCAAATATAATATTAAAGCAATAAAATTATATATTGTCCATTATGATAAAAAAAAAAATTATATTTCAATCTCAAAGTCTCATTACATTTGTAATTCATTAATCTTTAGAAAAACATAAAAAATAATTAATTATGTTATTACATTTAATAAATTTCAATAGAATAAATTATATATATATATATATATATATCGGGTAGCGGGTATCTGAGGGCCTCTACCTGTACCTTACTCGAACTCGTGACGAGTTTAAAAATTACTATCCAAACCCGTCCTAAAACCCTAATAGGGTTACTTATTAGGGTATAAACGGGTACTAATAGGTGCGAGCACCCGCAAAACTCGTACCCATTGCCATCCTTAGCACTAGGAGTTAAGGCTACAATACATGCATCTCAGTCGTCATATGCAGAGATACCCCATGAGAATCTAAAATAAGAAATACAAGGGTCAGAAAAAGCATACAGAACGACGGTACAACAAGCTAAGGAAATATAATGCAGTTGATTTTTATGATACCACGGACCCAGCAGAGGCCAAGATATGGCTCAAGAGAACCTAGAGAGTATTGAATATGATGAGATGTACTCCTGATTAAAAATTTGATTATGCAGTATCTTTGCTCCAGGGTAATGCATATGATTGGTGGGAGTCAGTTCCTAGCAATGATGCACAACCTCCTATTCTGACTTAAGATGACTTTCTTAAGGAATTTCAGAATACTTATATACTAGACGTGTACAAGGATGAAAAGAGAAGTGAATTCTTGAATTTAAAGTAGGGGAATATGACTGTAGTAGAGTACAAGGTATAATTTAATAAGTTTTCCCACTATGCCACTTTTATGATCTCAAGAGGGCCTCAGATATGACATCAAAAACAAAATCATAGCTATTGATCTTGATAGTTACACCACACTCAGAGCTGCACCAATAAGGGCAGAAAGGTTAATGAAAGAGGCTGCTGAACAACAATCTAAAAAGGCAACACGAGAATTTCCTGTAGAATCTAGTAAAAGATAGGGAAAGAGAGGTAGATTTTGTTAGAGATGTGCCCAAAAGGCAATCGCCTCAGGCACTTAGTGGACACATTCATAAAGGCATTCTTTCATTATATTAGTATTCATTTGAATATGAATTAATATAGATTTTAAACTAATTAATGAAAGTCCATGATATGAAACATAGAATGAAGGAAATCATAATGGGATTATGATAATGAGATTCTTATCATGTGTAATTATGTTAGTATCAATTATCCCTAGTCATAGGATCAACAAGAAGGGACATTGTTGATCCAAATACACTCGAACATGTTATACTTCTTGATTGGATCAAGTAGTAGATCTCATAAGTTGTGAGCATGAAATATTCAAAGTTAACATGTGGATGCTTGCTAAGAGTAGTCAAGTATATTGGATGACCTGCTATGAGACAATCATATAGGTTATCTATTCAAATGTCAATGATAGTCTCATCATAACAATGGTGCATATATCCTTAGACTTGAGGTACTTAAGAATATCTTGGATACTGATTATGTGCTTTGACTCCATTCCCTGTTGCCATATAAAGGTCGCTTATAGGGTGGTGATTGGGTACAACTTGAGATATTCAAAGGTAATTAGGTGGCCAATAGAGGATTCACCGCCCCTGATAGAAGGAGAGTACACCCATGACCTCTTATCGGGATCATTACTTGTGAATCTCTAGCTAGAGTGGAAATGTCTTGAAGATGGTCTTCAGTGACATGTCTGATAGAGTAATGAGTCTTAAGGATAAGATCTAACATCACTTGGGCTCGGTGTGACATAGTCAGTCTAGTAGGAGCTGACACATAGTCCATGCTCTGAACCGAGTAGGGTATAGTATAGTGAGCACATATTATTGTCTATGGAAAGGTTCGGAGTCAAACCATTGACTTTCTAGTCAATTGGAGGTCATGATGTGTTGCCCGATACTGCTCATGATTTGCTCGAATTAATTATTAATTCAGGTGGCCAACATAACAGGGAACCTAATAGGTCACACGCATTGGAAGTGTGAAGAATAAGTAAAATGGTTTTAGATGAGATCCAAAATTATGAGAGAATTATTTAGGGTTGGATTGTGATGGGATCACGGGAACAAAATTTGGAAAAATTGCTCAGGTCGAGTTGCAGGCCCACGCGGGCCCGTGGCAGGCCAGTGCCTATAAGCAAGGCAAGCCCGACACGCAGGCAGCTGGCTGAATTGGCCAAATTGCCAATTAGCTCATAAACCTATTTTGGTAATTTTTACAATCCTAGGGTGTTTAGAAACACTTATAAATAGTATTTTTCATCAAAAAAAATACTGTAGCCTCCATAAAAAATTATTAGATAATTTTTCTTCAATTTTCTCTCAAGAATACTCTTTTTTGCTAGCACATAGAATGTGTTCAAGGCATACCCTAGTGGCTTTATTCTTCATTTTCACATGAATTACCATTAGAAACAATCCTAGATTGGATTGTTGTAGTTTACGACAACCTAATAAGAAAGAAATTTGAAGAATTGGTTCAAGAAATTAAAGGTATAATCCTTTTAATTCGAGTTTTGAAAAATTTTATTTTCTGCTGTGTTTTATGAATATGATTCATTCTCAAAGCCTAAAATTGGTATCAGAGCCCCTTTGTGTTCTTTAAAATTAATTTTGATTAAAGGTGTAATTGGATTGTACGGTTTTGGCATTTTTTGTTCTATTAGTTTGAAAATTTGAAATTAATTTGTAAAATTTGTTTAAATATTTTTCTTTCAATAATCTAATCATGTGATGATTAAGGATGATTATTTTGAAGGAAAAATATTTTTAATGTGATTTAAATAATTAATTTCAAATTTATTACAATATTACTGAAAATTGCATTGTTGATAAACTTGTGATGTTGTTTGGTTTGTATGATGGGACTGTTCATTTTTTTTTTTTTGTAATTTGATTATGGAAAAATTATTTACACATATTTAGAATGTTTTTAAACCTCTGTAAGTATTCAATAATTAATTTTTCAAATAAACACCGAAACTGGTCTGTTTTAGGGTACTAGAGGGAATTGTTTTGTTTGATTTTTTTTTTGTATGTGAATATTTCATTTTCTACACCTTAAATGTGATTCAAAATAATTTATTTTGATGTTAGATACATGCCAAAATCAATTTGCTCGAATTTAAATTTCCAAATGAATTCTAAATAGTAAATGGGTCAATTTGCGCGTTTAATGTATTGGTTTGTTTGTCTTGATGATTTTGGCTTGTGCTAAAATTATTTTGATGGACTTGACCTGATTTAAATATGCTTAAAATGATGATTTGAGGTTCTGAAAATTTTGAAAATTAACTTTGAATTAATTCAAGGTGAGTAAATTAATATCTATTATAACTAGAATATAGTATGTATTTTATAATTAAATTATTTAATTTTTGACATCATAATAACCAAATTTTAAGGTGGATTAATTTTGAATTAATTTTTGAAAATATAGAATTTAATTAATTTGATTAAACATTAATTTCTATATTAAAATGACATACGAAATTGAATTAACCGAAACAACATATGTAGACAATTTCGGTTCAAGTGTTGAAACCGATTTTCAAATTTAGAATCCAAAATTGTCACTACCTTGTTTATTTTATTTTATACATTAGAGAATGCATGCTAGGGGTGTATGAAAAATATGATGGATAATTATAGACTTAGACCCAATATGATTAAACACGCATGATTTATTTTGTTTTATAGTAAATAGGACATGCGTGTCCCTACATCTCTTTTCTTTCTCATGTATTTCTTTCTCATGTATTTCTTTTCTCATCTTACTCTCCTTAAATATAAATTAAGGTTTTCTATTTTCAAAATATGTAATTAAATTACATAGGATTATGATAGAATAGAGATGCAAAGAAGTAGGAAGTAAGGAAGATGGTACCAAGACTTAGAAGTAGGAATTTGATTTCTATTTTTGGGCTGTAATTCATGCATATACCGGGTTAAGACCTAGTCAATCTCTCTTTGGCTCAAGAAATTGACTTTAGTATGTCCATAATCATATCATATAGTTAATATAACTATCTTTATATATCCATGTGTTGAATGTATGATATATAAAAGCATGCAATAATAACATGATAAGACTAAATTAACAAAATCTCTCACTAAATAAACAATTATGTCTTATGTCTTCCATTAATGTAGGGAGAACCAGAGTTCTTCTAGAGTTAAAGTTGTTAAGTTGCCTCAAGCTCACTCTATAAGAATATGTTCAAACCATTGAAATTAGATTTCATGACTAATGGGTTGGACTTAACCAATATCATTGATTTCTTAGATTTGCCAAGATCAATGAGTATTGGAGGCAAAGTTGGGTAAGTGTACCTGAAATGTGCACATATCAAGAGTTGATAGACCAATGTGTGTGCACACATCAATTAGTTGATAGCACAAGATTCGATAGTTGCATGCAATGCAATTGGTATGGATCAGATACCTACCAACTAAACTAAGGATGGTTTGTTGAGTTGTCTCAAGGTCATTCTTAGTAAATTGTATATCGACCCACTAGGTGAACTTCCATATAGGTTCTCTCGGGTTCATAGCAAGGGCTATAGACTCACAATAAAATAGTGGGGGTTATAATGCAATTTATTAAAGACCTAATAATCATGCATTATCACGTACATTCTAACATCTCGATCTTTACATCTAAGTTGTTAGAATCATATCATTCAATGTGAATCAAAGCATAAGCATGAGTCATACATTTTGACTAACCTAAGCTTCATTGACCGGCATAAAATTGAGAATGGTTTTTAAATCCAAAAGATTGCCAAAGTCTTAGAATAGCTATTTTAATTCCCTTAATGCTTGAGATGCAAAGTATTATAAAAACAATTTGCATACAAGAAGTACTTGGATAACAATGAATTGGTCCTAAGTTGTTATAACTTTAAAAGTAGGATGGAAATCAATCCAAAACCATTAAATATCATCTTAGAGAGATGGCTAATAAGCAAGCTCACACTGAGTGATATGAGATATCTAACTTGCTTTACCACTCTAAGATGATAGAAGGGAGATCTAAAATGTAACATGCATTATAGATAAAAGGAAAGAGTAGAGAGATATCTTAAACGATACTTCCATTATGGCAAGGGTTGAAAAATGGAAATGGAATAATAAAGCATATTTGGAATTTTAAAGAAGCAAAATGATAAGGCATATAGATGCACTTTCTATTTCAAGTAAATTTGATAAAGAGGATAACATTGTTTCTTGTAAAAACACATGGGTATTAGATACTGTATATAGGTCTCACATATACAAGATATGCAAGACTAAAGAAACAATAGAACACTTAAGTAAGGAGAGTCGAAATTGTGCACATTAGCCATATAGCAATAGTTGCTGCAATAGCTATAGAGGCTTAAGTTTCAACACTCTCTAGTAAGCTTTTTTAAAGGTTTAAACAATTGCAATTTTATTTTAGTTTACGAATAAAGAATATAAATTTGTTTAATAGTTAAACAAAAGTTCTTCATTTGACTATTAAGAACAATTGTTGTTCTGTGTGGTCAAATGATATTCCTTATGAAACTAAAATATTATGCAATAAAGTTTATAATTTTGGAATATTTGATTTTATTCTCAATATTAAATTTAAAGGGTTGATGAGCTAAAACCATAAATTATGGCATTGTCAACTCGGGTATGTAAAAGAGAATCATATGACATATGTGAATCTCATTTGCTATGCAAGTTAACAAAATCACTTTTTAGTGAAAAAGGATGAACATGCAAAAGGACTGATGGACCTTGTACATAGAGATGTATGTGGACCAATGTTCATGCATGCCATAAATGGTTTTATCTACTTCATTACCTTAATTATGATCTCTCATAATTCGGGTAATTTTGTATATGGTGAGATACAAATTTGAAACCTTTGATTAGAGGAATAATTTAGTAAAAGTACTAAGACACTTAGATTAGATCAAAGTGAAATAATATTTAAGCTAAATGTTTCAATGTCATATAAGAGATAATAAGATTTTATCTTAATAAACCATATCTTATATGCCATAGCATAATAATGTGGCTAAAAGGAGTAGCCGAACCTTGTTAGACATGGTGAGGTACATAATAAGCTTTTAAAATTCCTTAAAGTTCCTTTTATGGTCATGCACATAGGATTATGTTTATGTGATAAACATAATACCTTATCAGTTAGTTGATGTTGTTCCATATAAGATATGAAATAACATAAAGCCTATTCTTTCATAAATGAAAGTTTAGGATTATCTTGCTTAAGAGAAGTAGATAATGTTGGATTAGTTAAAAGCTCAATCTAACCCAACGTCTGTATGTGGGATAACCAATGAGAGTCATTTGGATATCAGTATTACCATTATTTGAACAAAAGGTGTTTGTTCAAAGTATGCTATCTTTCGAAAGAAAGAGTCTCTTCTATAAGAAGATAGTAGGAGCAAGATTGAAGTTAATGAAGTTCCAATATACTCAAGCAGACACAAATCAACTGACAAAGCCCAAATATGTTATTCATATAGATAAAGTAACAGCAACACTTTATGAAACATAGGAGCTTTATAAGTAAAGTAGGATACAAGCTGTTCCCAAGAGATATAGATCTCTTATAAGTGAACAAAATGTTCGTATTGTTGATAGAGGATAATGAGTCTACTACTTATAAAGAGATTCTAAAAAGTTCAGAATATGACTAAAGACTATAAGCGATAAGTCGAATACGGATTCCATGTCTGTAAACTAAGTAAGGACTTTGGTTGATCCCCTATTGGGTGCAAAAGGATCTTTAAGAAGACTAACATGGAAGGTAATGCAGTTGCCTATAAAGCTAGAGTTAGTAGTTAAAAGATATCGTTAAAGACAAAGGTTGGCTTTGACAAGACTTTTACTCCATATACTATACTTAAATCCATCAAGTAACTCCTAGCCATTACTAGTTATTATGATGAGATTTTGCAAATGGATATGTGAAAGGTTTTGATCATGTATCACATACATATAACGCAATGGAAAATAAAATTTTTCAAAACCCAAATCAAAGGATTATACATGTGCCAATTAAAACTAATTTAACCAAAGAAAATTCAGAATTTATACCTTTATAATTTATTGATTTTTCTTCAACTTCTCACCTTTTTGGGTTGTAGCAAACCACAACAATCCAATCTTGGATTGCCTCTAACAATATCCACGTGAAGATGAGAGGATAAAACCACTAGGGAGATGGCTTGAACATACCTCAAAGTGCTAGCAATGGTGTATATTCATATGAGAAGAAAATTAAACTCTTTAATTTTCTTGTTGTCTCCAAAAATTTGTCTTCTCCAAAAAATTTTTCCTTGTCTATTTTCTGTCTTTTGGGGTCTTTTAGATCCAAAAGAAAATCAGAAAAGTAGATCAAAATTAAGAGGAGAAGAATTTGAAGAGGCATGAATAGTGCCATGGCCATTTTGGCCATTTATATGTGATTTGGGGTGATTGGCATGCTGCTGCGTGCTAGCGCGCAGCAGCCTGCCTGGGCCTGCTCGGTAGGCCCAGCAGGCCCGTGCGGGCCTGTCAACCCCCAAGCAATTTTTTCCAGCGATCTTATCGAGAACCAACTCAAAATAATTTTCTCATATTTTAGATCTCATCCTAAGCCATTTTGATCATTCTTTACATCTCCAAAGCGTGTGATCCATTAGGTTCCCGGTTATGTTGGCCACTTAAATTATCAAAAAATCTAAGCAAATCATGAGTGGTATCTAGCAACACATCATGATCCCTAATTGACCGGAAAGTTAGTGGTTTGACTACGAACCTTTCCATAAACAACAATATGTACAATTCGTCCTTTCACCATTCTATACCCCACTCGGTTCAGAGCATGGACTATGTGTCAGCTCCCGCTAGACTGACTACGTCACACCTAGCCCAAGTGATTTTAGATCTTGTCACTGAGACTCATTACTCAATTAGACATGTCA
>CATIWF010072008.1:0-19286 GCA_949630135.1 Balakata baccata
CCATGTAAAAAAGTGTCAATGTTTTGTTGATGTGTATAAATATTGAGTTGATGATATTAGTGGTAGTAATTAATGAAATGGTAATAAATGAAATGAAATATAGTTATTTATCTTTAAGATACTAAAGAACTAAAAATGTTAAAAAGGACATAGAAAGATGGTTGACATAATTGAAACAAGAGAATTTAATGATTTGGTAAATGGTAATTCTTGAGATGATTAATGTGTAATATGTTTGGTTTAGATTGTTATGCTTGTGCTATGGTTGCTTAGCGATATGATAGAATGGAGCATGGTACCATAGTAGGAGGTCAAGGGGTCTGAAACTTGTGTGAGTGCTCTTAATCTTACTAGTTGAGGGGTCTGAAGCTTATATCAGCGTTCTCAACTAAGGAAGCTTGGTGGATCTTAGGATGTTTGGAACAATGTGCAAGTTACCGTGTTGTGCTCATGATATAGTTATGGTTAACTTGTTATGATTATATATATATATATATACACACATACACACACACATTTGAATTGTGTGTTTATATGTACCATTAAGCAAGGTGTGCTTAGCGTATGGGTATTTTATCTCACACACAGATAGTGGAGCGCTTAAGGAGTTGATAAAGAGAACAAGCCCACCAAAGAGACAAACCCTAGGGTTGGTGATATATTCATAATACTTTCTTTTGATTTTGTTTTGTATTATGGAATAGGCATAGTTACACTTGTACAAGCTTTAGGGAATGAAGGACATGTAAATTTGTAACTCTTTATATATTTTGTAAAGTTTTTGTAAAGCTTTGGCTAGTGAAGCCAGTACATTATATTTTGCTAAAGTTAATGAAGTTTTTATTTGAGCGTATATAGACGTTTTATTTTTTATCAAATCATCATGGCTATGGTGCATAAACATATTTTCAATCAATCTAGTTTTGAAACTCATGCATGATAACATCCTCGGTATAATTGGAGGAAGTCCTTATTATATTGAGGGTGTTACATACAAAGCATCCGAGGATGAACTAAGGGATAAGACCTATAGTAAATATCACGACTCATGGAACCAAAGCACTAACTCGTGTTGGAGTTAGAAATGTGAAACATGATAGAATCAATAAATCAAGTTCCCTGAGAAAAAGGAGGCCATAGTGATTGATGAGGATCCATTTCCCCCTGTGGCTTCAGTAAATACATCAACCTTTGACCTTATATCATTTTAGGATTATAAGAACAGAAGAGAAATAGAAAGTTAGTACATAATCCTAAAATCTGAAAGATTTGGTACCCAAAGAACTTTTCATGCAAGAAAATCTAAGGATCCAGGTGCATAGAAGGAGGGCCTACCTAAGGCCGGTTCTTGAAAGAGATACTCTAAGAGGTAGACTTCACTAAAGAAAGAAAGACAATTCGAACTTGAAGATCACCAACGAACTAGGAGAAATTCAACCTCTAAAGAAAGACTACTTACTAGAAAAAGGTTTGTTGTGCCACCTCCAATACCAGATGACCAATAATGGCATGGTGTTCAACACAAAAAATTTCCTAAGACACTAATAAGGACTTAGAAGAGGAGATTACAGAGGTAGAGAGCATCTGAGAAAAGGGAGAAAATTGTTAATAGGAAAAGACCAGAAGAAGAAGAGATGGACAAACCAAAGGAAGTGATTAAAAGAACTAAATTTGGGAGGAAGTCCATAGAAGACTCAAAGTCAGTTTTAGTTGGGAGCTCTGATAAGGCAAAACCAGAGCTAAGAACTATCTGTGTAATACCTTCTTACCTTACTCTAGAATAGTAAGGTAAATAAGTATTACCCGTTTAATTGTCTTAAATAATCTGTTAGATTAAAATACTTATAAATTTTTTTATTATCACAGTCCAAATATCATAAACTGTATTTTGTAATTAAATATATGATTACAATATAATTATACTTAAAATAAGCGCATTATACACCTCATTAATCTGCATGATAAGAAAACTTTAATTAGTTATTATAAGGTTTTTGACAAAATATATCAATAACAATTATGGCTTTAAGCTGCTTTTTGGATTGAGTTTCCTCTTCTTCTGACAACTCTTCTAATTTTCTGATTCTACAAATTCTGCGAGAAAGAAAATCATCTGCGCTATACTATTAGTTTAGTAGCGCTTCATAGGATAAAAATCTTATATATATGCATAAATTAATTCATGCCTTACTTATTATACTGCATACATTGTAGATTCATCAATCAACAAATACAGATACATCATTTAGAAAATGAGGTTCATCATTTATAACTTATAGATTCATTACAATTAATTCATCAAGTAATAAACAATTTCTTTCACATAATTTTGTATTAAAAAAATCTAGCTATATATTTAAACTCATTCAAAGAATTTATTATTATTATTATTATTATTATTATTATATATTTGTTTATTTTAATAAAGTCCATGACACCTATGTTCGAACTCATTAGTCATTTCCGGCTTTTTAAGTATGCCCTTACTAACCTTTTAAATTAATATCATCTCCGGCTTTTGCATAATGCCATTATATATATATATTTGTCATCATAAGCTTTCTTTCTAATAGTGTTTAATATCCATCTTTAATTAACATGCCAAATTATCATATATTCTAGTTCTAGACTGAGCTTACTTGGACTTTGATATTATTAACTCTTTTTACCATTTTCTCAAGTATATATTTTTTATTTATATTTACAAATATCACATGATAAGATACCATATGTCTCATATATAACAATAAGATTAAAATTTTTCAACATTAATCTCGATTACACTTGATAGTACATGAAAAACTAAAAATGCAAATTCAATTTATAAGGTAGATTCTGGCTCTGGGCTTGAACCCAAAATTTGGCCTATTTCCAATTTGATTCAAACCTTATAGTCTTCTATGAATTTTAGCTTGAATTTTCAAAAATAATCAAAGGAATCCAAATTTTCTATCAAAAGTTTTGGCGAAATTACCAAGTAATGTTTACTAAATTTTTACCCATGATTTTCTTGGTTCTTTTAGGTCCGAGATTTTGTAGCCAATTTTTGACCCAATTACAAACCGAATTTCAACTTATATTTTTCATAACATTTTTATAACTGTATTAGCTATTATATCAAATTAGTTTCATGCCAATCCAAATTCCACATCCTAAGTTATGATCAAATTTTTTCAAAGCTGTTCAAGTGCAAGTGTGACAGGGTACCTATTGGTTTCATTGCAACTTAATTAATTTCATGACCTTATGTATTCATGTTTATGCCTAAAATTTTCAGATCATAATTACATTCCTAAAACTTAATATTTTACACCATTATGCTACAAAATTAAAAGGGCAATAATTTAATATACTATATTGCAATCCACATGCATCAACACACATTATACAGAATATTACATATATATTAAGGCATGTAAGATTTTTATCCAAGAAGCACTTACCTAGGTAGCCTCAAACCTTCTTTTTTTTTTTTCAATTTTAGGTGGTCTTTTCCTTCCCTTTGTCCACCCCTTGATGGACACTCCCTTGCTCACTTGTTTGGCCTTAACAAAACAAGTAAAATTTCTTTCAATGCCACACATATAACTAGTGTACTAAATGCTTTTCCACCTCTTTCAATACCTTTAATTTTTCCTTTCTTTATCTCATTTAAGCGCGTTATAACCATAGTCATTCACGCCACTAATCATAACCAAACCAGTCCCACTAACTAAATGATCTTTTTCTTTATATTCATCATCTTCTTATCACTAATCCACCATTAATCACTTCTAAATATTTTTCTCTTAATTCTCCTTTATTAGGTATCCCTATACCACTCTTTATAAGTCCTATTTCTTTAGTTTTCAAACCACAAAATCATCATTTACAATTACCTATAACTTAATTCATCATTTTTTTCCAACAATCCAACATTACACAACACAAGTTTACACAACTTCCATATAACCCTAATCTATCAATTCCAACTACATCAATCATCCACAAGGGCATCAAATGTATAGAAAAATATTGAATTTAAGAAGAACAAACTCACTTTGAACATTTACCAAGTAGGACGAAATCCCCTCAAAACTTTCTTCCTTTTTCTCCTTTGTTCTTATTTCTTTCTTCCTTTCTAGGTTTCTTTTATGGTTGAAACTCCCTAATTTCTTGGTTTCTCTCTCTTTATTTCTTGTTTGTTTACTCCTTAAAGAGCTTAGAAAACACAAAAATAGAGGATGAGAGGGAGGGTAAGGGACGGCTAAGAAGGAGAGGAAGATGAAGAAGATAAGGTTTATGTGATATTTTTAGTTCACTGTCTTTTATACTTAGGTTTAATGTGTGAGTTCCACTAATTAGTTTAATCTTTCCTCCTATTGGTCCAGTTATTTAATTAATCTTGATTAATTCTTGATTATAAGAAATTTCATATCCACTATAAAATTTCCTAATTCTTACATATTTTTCCCTAACAAATTCAATAATATCGATTTTGTCCATAGGAAAATTTTAATTTTTCCCAATATTTCCACCAATCTTTTAATTCCGTAATAATAATATCCATACTTAATATCTCTTATAAGTTGTCATTTTTTCATGGGTCCAAATTTAGACTCCAATTGGACCGGCACGCCTGATTAAGGCCATGCGCGATCAGGGCCTAAATTGTCAGACGTTACAATTTGGGTAGGTGATGTTCCTATAACTTTTCAATGCAATGTTACATCATGAACACTTCCAAGTATACTCACATCAAAAGAAGAGAATAACATCAAGATAGAAGAAGTAGTGAGCCAACACTTACCAAGAGAGATGATAGACTCAATAGCAAAGGAAGTTGAGAATGGGCTGACTTAAACGATCTTCCTAATTGCTCTTTAGGATAGAAAAGAAGGGTATTGAACTAAATATTATTTGTTAGTAGGCCTAAGGATCACTGTATCAATAAACAAAATATTCATGTTATCTTGTACCTATGAAAATCAATCAATAAAGTAGGTCTTAGGGTCACTTTTATTTTGTTTCAATCAAAGTTCAAAGTGTTTCACAGTCATAAGCATCAAGCATTAGCAAACAAATGCAAAGGTAGGCTCATAGCCTCCTTAATTCATCAATGAGATGAATGGCTATGGTTTCTTTTGTGCTAGTGTTCTGTAATCTCAATCATTAACTCAATACATAAAACATGAAGCATATCAAGTTCACTCCTTATGAGCCATAGTAAGTGACAACAATACTCAAAGGAGCAAACCAGCTTCAAGGCAATCAAAGCTCATCATCGGCACTAGGTAAAGAGGTCCTTAAACCATTATCATTGATTCTTAAGCCCTTATCAGTTAAAAGCAAATCTCTAATAAATTTTAAACATGTCATAGGCCGAACTCCGCACTGGGATTCAGGCTAAAAACTTTTCTTCTCATCACCTATTACCCAACAAAGTAGAAATTTTCAAACTTCTAGCTATGACAAATTCATTTCAATCTAGAGACTAAGCAAGCATCAGGAAAATTCATCTTTATTATTCAAGAAAAATCCCACCAAACATATTCTATGGCTGAATTAAACATTTTCAGGCTAAAATTCACTCAAGCCAATTCAAGGAAATTTCTTTGCCAAGAAAAAATCTAGTCTTATCACACAGCAGGCCTAAAGCATAGATACAGTGAATGTAAAGGATAGAAATTTACCTCTGAGTGTCCTCCTACTGTAAACTTGGGGAAAAATGTTTTCAACAAGGATAAAAAATTGATCACTGATAGCAAAAAAGTATCAAGAAAATATTTTGAAAATATTTTCAGACCCATTCAGCAGTATAACAGTAATGTTGAATTTCAAAGAGTTATAAGGATTTATTCAAGAAATCAGAAAAGCTTATTTGTTAGATACTGGGCATTAGAGATGCAATTTGATGAAGTATGGAGGTTTGGAACCAACGGTGGTTGGCGACACTTGAAGCTCACATTGCTCTTGGGTTGCATGTTGGGGCATTACTCTCAGTGAATGGTGGGAAGTTGAGGCATCAGATTGAGGTGGCCAGTAGAGCTTGGTTCCTTCTTTTGGAGCATGCTTGGCCAAAAATGGAGGATGTGTGTTGATGGGTTTTAAGGAAAATTTGAGAAGTAGAGGAAGATGGTGAGTTTTGTTGGGTTTGAAATGAAGAAGATGAAAAGGGATTTTATGAAGAAACTTGAAAAATTGAAGGAAATGGGGTGTTTGGCTGCAAATGGGACATGAAGGTTAACGGGTTTTGAGAGTTATTTAGGGATTTGAGGAAGATGATAGGTCTTAGTGGTTGAAGAAGGTGAAAATGAGTGAGATTTAAATTTGAAGTTAAGATCAATTTCTTGCCTTCTAAAGACAAAGTGAGAGGGCTTAGAGGGTTTGAGGATTTTATGTACATACAGCTATGGCCCAAGGCTATACTGTATGTGGGGGGCAATTGTTTACACCATATTTTTGTTAGGAAGTTTTACAAAAATATCAAAAAATGGATATTTTTTTACATTTTTACTGCGTTGAAAGTTTCTTTTCAATTTTATTGAAAAATAACTTTCTAAAATTACAACAATATCTAAATCTCAAAATCACCACAAAATATGCCCAGACGGTGTATTTTTGGTATACCTTGGGTATATCTTTGTTCAATTTTCACCAATAAAGAAAAAAAAAAGAAGAAGAATATAATTCAATCCAAATTCAAAACATCATAAAATTCTCAAACAAATAGTTTGGTATACCTTTTTGGAATACTTTGGGTAATCTTGGCGGTACTTTGGGTATACCATGGGAATTCCTTAGGAATACCTCGGGGATACTTTGGGTATACCTTGAAAATTCTCTAGGAATTCCCTTGGAGCAAATCCTAGGAATACCTTGGGTATATCTTAGGGATATTTTAGGAATATTTTGATTCAATCACATAAAATCCAAAAAAAAAAAAGATTCAAAATATCACAAATTCTCAAACAAATAGTTGGGTATACCTTGGCGATATCATGGTATACTTTAGGAATACATTGCCTAGATTTTCACCAAGAAGAAGAAGACAAAGCTTAATGTTGGACATTGCATGCTTTTTTATCGATTTCAAACAAAATGAATAAGGACAATGTTCCTATTTGTTAGGAACACCTCCATTTGCATGCTTTTTCATCTTAAAAAAATTTCCTCTTTTCAATTATTTATTTTTAATCTTATTAAATTTCTTTCGTTTCTTTTAATTCATTCATTTACCCAACACTATATAATGCAAAGACAAATTAATTAAGTCAAATATAATGTCCTCCCATATAGCACACTAAACCCACTATATAAGGGAGTGCTACCCACATATCGATTGTTAACTTGTTAACAATTATCCAATTATTACTCATTTTCCCAATAAAACATATCATATACCTTTTGTGTAATAAAAAATCATCATATCATATGACTATATAACTAAATTATGCATCCATGTTTATTATGCATAACTGTAAACTCTGAATCCAGGGCTAAACACGCCTAAACTATTATAGTCGTTTATAAATATTAATCTGAAATAAATATTAAAATCCATTATGTAAATGAAATATCCAACATAACCTAATGTAGGATCATGTATATACATGCATGATAAATATGGAAGCTGACTCGAGGTTTCTCCGTAGTTGAATCCCACATCGGACGCTTGTGCACTAACCAGTCTACTTATAAAGGCTTGGGGTCTCTCCCCCTAACAGCTAGCTTTTGGGGTGGACTGGGCCTCGGGCCCTATGGGCCTAATATGGTATTAGAGCCATGGCGGTATGTCCCGAGTGAATCGCAGCATGGCGGAGCGTGGTGGAGGTTTCTCCGTAGTTGAATCCCACATCGGACGCCTGTACACTGACCAGTCTGCTTATAAAGGCTTGGGGTCTCACCCCTAATAGCTAGCTTTTGGGGTAGACTGGGCCTCGGGCCCTATGGGCCAGATCGACTCAATGTTCCTTTTCATGGCCTCCGCCAAAGTCTTTTCCAAGTTTGATATCAAAGCAGGCTTTTGGCAGCTCGGCATTGTTCATGAAGAACGCTACAAAACAGCCTTCTGTATTCCTAATCACCATTACGAATGGACCGTAATGCCATTCGGCCTCAAAGTGGCCCCTTCACTTTTTCAGAAAGCCATGATCCGCATTTACGAGCCATTGCTTCACACGGCCCTCATCTACATCGATGATATTCTTCTGTACAGCCCAGATCTCACTTTTCACAATGAGACAGTCCAAAAGTTTATTGAACTCACTAAGGCCCAAGGTGTAATGCTCAGTCCATCAAAAATGCAATTGGCCCAGCCCACAATTGACTTTTTGGGCATGGAATTTCACAATGGTCAATATAAGCCTCAACCGCACCTAGCCCAAGAACTTTTAAAGTTTCTAGACAGCAATCTGAAAGTTAAGCAAATCCAGCAGTTTCTCGGAATTTCTAACTACATCCGACTGTTTATCGTGCAGTACAGTAGACTGGTGAAGCCTCTTTATCAACTTTTAAAGAAAAAGGCACCGCCCTGGTCAGATGTTCACACTCAATCAGTTAAAGCACTCAAGTCCGTGGCTCAGACTCTGCCCCACCTGCAGATTCCATCAACTGGTAAAAGAATCCTCCAGACCGATGCGTCAGATGAGTATTGGGGAGCTATCTTGTTTGAACAGATAGGAGATAAGAAAGAAGTATGTGGCTACGCTAGTGGACATTTCAAGGATAGTGAATTGCACTACCACTCCACCTTCAAAGAGATTCTCGCTGTCAAATATGGAATAAAGAAGTTTGAATTCCATCTGATAGGATATCACTTTCTAGTAGTTATGGACTGCTCATCCTTTCCACGTACGCTGAATTTCCGATAAAAGACTATTCCGCATCCACAACTCCTTCGTTGGAAGGAATGGTTTAGCCGATACAACTTCGATGTGCAGCATATAAAAAGTGATAAGAATTTGATCCAAGATTTCCTATCCAGACCACAACAGCCTCAAACATCTCTCATTCTCTCTTCAACAGAAATCCCACTGATCTTTATATTAACCAGTTCCGCCAGCACAATGGCTTCAAGTTCCAGACCTACACCAGCTCAAACACTATCTGATTACCCTCCAAATTGTCCAAAGGGTCCAGACCTTCGACCCATCAGAAGTTTCGCTCAAAATATGTTATTCACCTACCTGGCAATGTTTCAGAATACCCTCAGTCTTCCCAGAAAGATGATCTATTTTCCCACTGAACATCCTTGGGTGATTGTCTATCAGCTCGGTATTCAGCCAATGCTTCCAAAACAACTATGGTACCTATGGTGTCAATCTACACTATACTACCATGCAGTATGGATCCCGTTCATTCCGTTCATGCCATTTATGCTCAACCAGGACACACTTCAGTCTCCACAAGTCAAGTTTCTTACTTGGTTCTAGCCTCTCAGATATTGGAAAAGATTGTTTGCTGGCATTATAGCAGAACAACCAGTCAGAGGAGTCCCTCATCAAGTCACCGTAATTATGATCTTCCACCGTCCATACACCCATATTATGGGAACCCAAACAGTTGTTGCAGTTGGACACTCCCAGCTATGGAAAGTCATTTGTCATCCAGAACCAACAGCAATTGATTCAGTCCACAGAGCTCTACATTTGGAACTACGCAAAAGGAATAATTTCAATGATTTCCCTATGCCAAGTTTCACTTCCATTGGTCCTGATATATCTCAAAGTGTAAAAATGGTCCCATGGCCGCCTACACTAAAGCCTCAACTTTGTGATGAAGACGAAGAAATGGAATATGAACAAGACTCTTAAGACCCTGAAGAAGTCACACAGCCTACAGCTCCGGCCCAGGCCCAAGAAGCACAGCCCAATCCAGAACCAGAGTTTCAGCCCATTGGAGCCCATCTCCCTCGATGGCCTAATCCAGAGCTTAATCCATTCTATGCTCAGAATCCATACTATTTTGATAGCCTGCCCCCACTAGATGATGATGCTGAGCCTACAGATCTAGACGACTGGCCCAAGCCAGATACTCTGCCGACACTCGAAGATTTCAATCTGTCCCTAAAATATAAAAAGTAGATGCCCACTCTATAGTACTTTGACATGTTAGATTTCTTGATGTTAAATTTCTCTACAACTCCAAACTTAGCTATTGAAAGTTTAGTTGTGCATATAATCATATAAATTCTTTCATGCATATCATACGAATTCATACTATACAATTCATGATACATAAAATGCACATATATCAATTCACATCTATCATTTTATATGATCATGCCAAATAATCCTTTAGTTAAGGATAATAGCGTACTAGGTAAGTGGAAGCCATTTCCTATATTCGTATAGTAACCGTAAAGTCTTTCTTATACCATTAACTTATATTATTGCCCTGCTCAACAATCAGACTACTGGATACAGGTTTGAATAGGAGTATTCTCAGAGCTTTAACCTCCCTATCCACCTAATCATGAATATCTGAAACTGGGACCGAGTCAAGTGCGCTTTCTAAGCTGTAGCCAACTTGACTGAATAATAATAAATGCTAGTAAGAGGGGTTAAGGGCGTTCTTCGAGCTGAAGTTTCTTTACCTGAAATAACAATGCATGAATAAAGTCTGTGGTACCGTAATTACCCTTAATGATATGCCATATATCCTAGTGTCAGTCCTAGTACGAGTAAAGACATTATGGTCTTTTTCCTTTATTCGCATTAATCATATCTCATGAACATAATAACATTTTCATGATATAATATAGCAACATGAATAATAAATCATATCATCATTCCAATAATCATCCTATGTATTCATGTTCTTCAATTTATATCATGACATAGAAGACGTATATTTCCCATATTATCATATCCAATACTATACACAAGCATATAGGTATGCCACGTATGTGCTTTTGCACACTACAGTGCACTGTTATTGCTGTAGTGCCGCTGGCCCTGCCCCATCGCGGGGTGAGGTAGGCCTACCCGACTGGGAGAGCTGCAACACCAGCAACCCGTAATTCATAAATTCATATGTTAACTCCAAATTTTATGATTTCAACAACTCAATTCTAGAAGTACGATTGAACATGTAAACAGTCTAAATATCATTTTTCTAACCTATCATACTTTGTTTCATGCTTTTATACAATTAATGTGATAAAAAAAACATTTCATGCCTCGAATCCCTTTTTATTTCGAATTTAGATCATAGTCTCAACAACCATAACATGTCTAGTAGGATTTTCATTAGAGTAATCATTCAATATCAAACACACAAACAAAAAAATGAATGGATATGAATATAGGTGCTAACCTCTATCAATGGAGTTGTAAAACTCTATCCTTCAACGTTCTTCCCTAGCTAGGTGGTATTTTCCACCTTCTGTCTCACTTCTTAACAAAAATAATATGCATCAAGGGTCACAATCTAATCAAAGAGAGTGCATAACATTCTATTCAGAAAGGGTTATTGAAACTAAAACCCTAATCCATCTTAAAACCATGAAAACTTAATCTAATCTTATAAGTTCATCGAACTAAATGATTTAGAACTTAGGGAACATGAATACGTACTAATTAAATGATTAAAATACGAGAATAGATCAAAGGAAATCTAGCCTCTATTCTACCCAAAATGTTCAGTTTGTGTTCTTCGAAATAACCCTCCAAAAACCCTTCATTTAATCTTGTTTAATAAACCTTGGGAGTGTTTCTAGGGACTAGGAAGTAAGGAGAATGGTGGAGAATGAAGGATAATGTTTTTGGAGTGTATGAGGTGTGTAGAGGATGGCTAGGATTCTGATAGGTGCAAAAAATGATGTAAAATCTCGAATTTATAATCGTCCATCGGTCAGGTCACATTTTCTAGTCAGGAAACCAAATGTCACAAGCGGGATAGCCTTACCGAGCGTGACACTTAAGTCCCGAGCAGATACTATCCTGAAAATTCAATAATGATCCACCATATTACTTTTAAGCCCTAAATCATGGGCATTACATCAATAATGAAAGATGGATATTCTAAATATGTATTGCTTAGGAATTAGGAAATTTTCATTAACTCCACAATTCCACTTCCAGACTTTTACTTTCATAACTAAAAAACCCCATAATCTAGAGTTTTAGTTATAGGGGGTGGAAGCTTCAAGGTCCTCTCAAGATGCTTCACAATACCTTTCAACTGTAAGTTCATAAGCTCAACACTCAGGAGCCATAACGAACACTTCGTCAATCAGTATTGATCTGCATCCTTTGATTCTTCAAATCTTCAACTTATATTTGAGTAACATTGATCGATCAGTAAACTGAACATAAACATAGAGAATGAAAAGAGAAGAAGAAGAGTTTAAGCAAACATCTTTACTTAGTATTCAAAGCTTAGTGTGTTTACATCCTAACTTCTCAAATGAAATGAGAAGGTATATATAGGCTAAGGGCAGATGACATATGGGTCACTGCTTACATCAAATATTCGTAAACAGGAAAAGTAAATAGTTACACACAGTAACATGATAAAAAGTAAAACGCACTAGCACGCATAATTATGCAAATAGTACACTCTGTGTAGTCACTTATTGATACTGATGGCCGATAAGAGGAAGTGGGCATCTGCTTTGTACCATAGAGAGTACACATTCAAATCCTCGAGGGCCAGAGGGGAATCTGCTAGTGAAATGTCATCATCAGGCCAGTCACCAACTAGGGGCCACTCTAGTGGTGGTGAAGGAGCTGGATTGGGCTGAATTGGATTGGATTGGGCTTAACTATGGGCCGAAGTGGATATGAAAAGCTCATGAACATTAGTGTCTTCATCAAGCTGAAAGAATCTTGGAAAGTCTGGAAGACATTCACGAAGCTGGTTCTAAAGCGAATTTGCTTGGGCCTAGGCCTGTGGAGGAGGTTGAGTCACTTCATCAGGCTCTTGTGAATCTGGCTCAAAATTCATTTCTTCGTCTTCAGTGCGAAGGCGAGGCTTGAGTGTCGGAGGCCATGGGACCATTCTGATATGTCGGGAAATGTCTGGGCCAATTGAAGTAGAACTGGGCGGAGGAAAATTATTGAAGTTATTGAGACGACATAGCTCTTGATTCAGAGAAAGTCGAATGGAATCAAGCTGTGTTGGTTCTAAATGAGTCACAACTTTCCAGAGCTAGGAGTGTCCAACTGCAACTGTGATTTGAGTACCCAAAATATGAGTGTAAGGACGATGAAAGATCAAGATAGCTGTAATCTCTTGAGGGACTCTTGGCTGAAAGGGATGATCTGCAATAAGTTGGGAAAACAAGTTTTTCCAGTATCGCAGAGGCTGAAACCAAGTGAGGAATCTGAGCTGTGGAGACTGAGGGTTGTCTCTGTTATGGGGGAATGGTAGGAAAGGGATGAGTTGAATCTGCACGGCATCGTAGTAGAGAGTGGATTGACACTACAAACACCATAGTTGCTCAAGAAGCTTAGGCTGCATTCCCATTTGATAAACAATAACCCAAGGTTGTTCTGCTGGGAAATAGATCATTTCTCTCGGAAGGCTGTGAGAATTCTGAAACATTGCAAGATAGGTAAACAACATGTTTTACGTAAAGCTGTGAATAGGATGAAGATCAGGACCTTTAGGACATCTTGGAGGGAAGTTGGAAAGTGTCTGTGCTGGTGGATGAGAACTTGAGGCTGCAGTAGAAACTGAGCTGCTGGATGCCATAAGGATGAAAGGAACTTCTGTGGAAGGAAGGATGAGAGAAGTTTGTTTTAGTCTGGATAGGAAATCTGGAATGAGGTTTTTGTCTCCTTTTATATGTTGAACTTCGAAACTGTACTTATTGAACCATTCTTTCCATCGAAGCAATTGTGGATAGGGAATAGTTTTCTGTCGGAAGTTTAACATATGTGGAAAGGATGAACAATCCATTACCACTAGGAAATGAAAACCTATGAGGTGAAATTCAAACTTGATGGCATACTTGACTGCTAGAATTTCTTTGAACGTGGAGTGATAGTGGAGTTCACTATCCTTGAAGTGTCCACTTGCATAACCACAAATTTCTTTCTTATCTGCAATCTGCTCAAAAAAGGATAGCGTCCCAATATTCATCTGACGCGTTTGTCTGCAAAATCCTTTTGCCTGTGGAAGGAATCTGTAAGCGGGGTAGAGTCTGAGTCACAAACTTCAGTACCTGTACTGACTTGGTGTGAACTGTCGACCACGGAAGTGGTTGCTTTTTCAAAAGCTGGTAGAGAGGCTTAGTCAGCTTACTTAAATGCTCTGTGAATTGTCGGATATAATTAGCAATACTGAGAAACTACTGAAGCTGCTTAATTATTAGGTTACTGTCAGGAAACTTAAGAAGCTCTTGGGCCAAGTGAGGCTGTGGCTTATATTGTCCATTCTGAAATTGCATGCCTTAAAAGTCAATTGTGGGCTAGGCTAATTGCATCTTAGATGGGCTTAGCATTACACCATGGGCCTTAGTGATTTCAGTAAACTTCTGGATAGTCTCTTGGTGAGAGGCTATGTCTAGGCTGTACAGAAGAATATCATCAATGTAAATGAGGGCCGTATGGAGTCCAAATGGCATAACCTTCCATTCATAATGGTGGTTTAGAATACAGAAGGCTGTTTTGTAGCGATCTGCAGGAACAATGCCTAATTGCCAAAAACCTGCTTTGAGGTCAAACTTTGAGAAAACTTTGGCTGAGGCCATGAAAGGAAACATTGAGTCGATCCTGGGGAGAGGATACTTGTCATCTTGGAGGAACTGGTTCAATGGCTTGTAGTCAATGACAAGGCGTTTCTTTCCACGAACTTATTCTGAGCGCTTGTTGACATAAAGGGCTTGACAAGCCCAATTGGACTTTGTCAACTGAATCAAACCTTCTTGGAGGAGCTGCGAACATTCTTGAACAACTAACGACATTTCTTCGGGATTCATGCCTGGATGGGTAGCTTTGGTAGGATTATCATCTGCTCTGTCTTTGAAGGGAAGACTGATAAAAAACTGTGGACGAGTCTAAAGTGGGGAAGAGTGCTTCTGAAGAAATTCACTGTGAGAGGATGCACAACAGGAATCATGAAGGTCTTGTATTAAAGGCGGTGGTAAGGTTAAGGATGGTAGAAGGGTAAACAAAGAAGGTGTAGTGGTGAAGGGTAGTATCTGATGGTTGTAAGATAAACCAGTAGGAAGGATAGACATTTTTCGTAATTTATAGTATAGATCAAATCCAAGGAATAAATCTTTGTTAGGAAGATTAGAACCAAGGACATGAGTCCATATGTACAAATCAGGGAAAAACTGTATTTTGATTGGGTTTCTGGTTTTCAATGTAGTTTGGAAGATCTTACCATCAGCGGCTTGAAAGGATTGGGTGTGTCATATCCAGTAATGATCTGGAAGGACTGCTGGGTTCATCATTGAAGTGTGTGCACCTATATCAGTCAAAGCAATGATCTTTATGGGATCAGCATACTTGTGAGGATACACATAGATAGGAACCATAGGTACTGGATGTGAAGGTAGGGTTGAACATATGGAAGAAGGTGAGGTAAGGGTTAATGTGGTAGAAGAATCTTCAAGTAATGGGGGAAAAGGAATTATGGTGTGGATAGAGGGTGGATATGGATCATGAAACATAGGATCATCATCGGAATCTGACTGGGAGTCGGAATCTGAAAATTATGCGGCAAAGAGTGTTCTATCATCAGCTTCATCATCGATGGAAAAGAGAGATTCAATCTTTGCATCTTTGAGATCAACAGGGGAAACCTTATGGATTTGCTGAATGATTTTGGAGGCTTTCTTTGGCTTATTGGGACACTGTTTTGCATAGTGCCCTTTTTTGCCATAAATGTAACATCTGTCACCTTTTTGTTTTCTATGCTTGCGACGTTTAAAGAACTTGAACTTCTTTCGTCTCTGCTTCCGGGGATAGGAGGCATCTTTAGAATGCCACTTGTGATATCTCTTGGACTTCTTGAATTTGCAAGAACATTTGGAATCTTTTCACTTGATCTGCAAATCTGGACGTTTACATACGGCTCTCTAAACAACATCATTGTCGTGAGACAAAAGATATTTGATGACATTTTGTAGTGAACAAATCTTATCAACAGAAAGCAAAACTCTCTGATAGATTTCTCCAATGGATAATGAATTCAAATCAGTACCGCGTTCTTTAAGTTGGAAGAGAACATGATTGGAAACATCTTCAGGGAAAGAGGTTAAAAAAGCTTGCTTGAGGTTGGCATCATTGGCTCCATTCAGAAGATAGAACTTCTGAGTCATTCGTTGGTAATGTTTGTCGAGATCTTTCTTCAATAATGAACAACATTTCATCTTAAAGAATTCATCTCGTTGCATACCATCGAACTCAACTGTGCTGCCAACAAATTCTTGATGGAGGGCAGTAAGAACTTTTACAATGCAAAGCTACTGTTCCTCCAACAGTAAGCCCATCGGCCCAGACTACTCCAAGTCCGGCCCCTGCAACCACCAAAACACCAGACCATCCTCCTTCGCTTATGGTCCAAACACCTCCACAAGACCAACCCATTCCACAGAAAAACCCAATTACCACTTTCCTTGAAAAGCAAGCCTTAAACACCATGCCTACTGTTCAAGACCTAATACCTCAAGACATCCCATATCTTTCCTGTTCTGACAATTATGATTCCGACCCTGAATTACTAGATGATGCCTTTGATCCCAAATACTTTCATCCAACCCGATTCATGGCTGACCCCACATCAGCACAAAGTGGTACTACTAGTGGACAACAGCAGTATACCACAGAAGAACCACCGGATGATGAGGAAATAGGAACAAACACTCTTGGTACAGGAACAGGCACTCAACCAAATGTTCCACCAATGCCATCCAATGGCCTTTGGTTTACTTTTGATGATATTCCTCCTTACAAATGGAGAGATAGGATCCAAGAGTTCTATGCTTGGATTGAAGTTCAGCAAAGACGACCTAACTCTAGATTTCCAGCTATTGTTCTTGAGTTCACATCCTGATTTACTAGAACTCTCAGAGATTGGTTTGTTCATCTTCCACAAGTACAGATGGTATGATTTTACCATTCCCAGACCATTGTAGAAGTTCTTACTGCCCTTCATCAAGAATTTGTTGGCAGCATAGTTGAGTTCGATGGTATGCAACGAGATGAATTCTTTAAGATGAAATGATGTTCGCTATTGAAGAACGATCTTGACAAACATTACCAACGAATGACTTAAAAGTTCTATCTTCTGAATGGAGCCAATGATGCCAACCTCAAGCAAGCTTTTTTGACCTCTTTCCTTGAAGATGTTTCCAATCATGTTCTTTTCCAACTCAGAGAACGCGGTACTGATTTGAATTCGTTATCCATTGGAGAAATCTATCAGAGAGTTTTGCTTTCTGTTGATAAGATTTGTTCACAACAAAAAGTCATCAAAGATCTTTTGTCTCACGACAATGATGCTATTTGGAGAACTGCATATAAACGTCCTGATTTGAAGATCAACTGTAAAGATTCCAAATGTTCTTGCAAATTCAAGAAGTCCAAGAGATATCACAAATGGCCTTCTAAAGATGCCTCCTATCCCCGAAAGCACAGACGAAAGAAGTTCAAGTTCTTTAAACGTCGCAAGCACAGAAAACAGAAAGGTGACAGATGTTACATTTGTGGCAAGAAAGGGCACTATGCAAAACAATGTCCCAATAAGCCAAAGAAAGCCGCTAAAATCATTCAGCAAATCCATAAGGTTTCCCCTGTTGATCTCGAAGATGCAGAGATTGAATCTCTCTTTTCCCTCGATGATGAAGCTGATGATAGAACACTTTTTACCGCAGAATTTTCAGATTCCGACTCCCAGTCAGATTTCGATGATGATCCTATGTTTCATGATCCATATCCACCCCCTATCCATACCACAATTCCTTTTCCCCCATTACTTGAAGATTCTTCTACCACATTGACCCTTACCTCACCTTCTTCCATATGTTCAACCCTACCTTCACATCCAGTACCTATGGTTCTTATCTATGTGTATGCTCACAAGTATGCTGATCCCATAAAGATCATTGCTTTGATTGATACAGGTGCACATACTTCCATGATGAACCTAGCAGTCCTTCCAGATCAATACTGGATATCACACTCCCAATCCTTTCAAGCCGTTGATGGTAAGATCTTCCAAACTACATTGAAAACCAGAAACCCAATCAAAATACAGTTTTTCCCTGATTTGTACACATGGACTCATGTCCTTGGTTCTAATCTTCCTAACAAAGATTTAGTCCTTGGATTTGATCTATACTATAAATTACGAAAACTGTCTATCCTTCCTATTGGTTTATCTTACAACCATCAAATACTACCCTTCACCACTACACCTTCTTTGTTTACCCTTCTACCATCCTTAACCTTGCCACCGCCTTTAATACAAGACTTTCGTGATTCCTATTGTGCATCCTCTCACAGTGAATTTCTTCAGAAGCACTCTTCCCCACTTTGGACTCGTCTAGAGTTTTTTATCAGTCTTCCCTTTAAAGACAGAGTAGATGATAATCCTACCAAAGCTACCCATCCAGGCATGAATCCTGAAGAAATGCAGTTAGCTGTTCAAGAATGTTCACAGCTCCTCCAAGAAGGATTGATTCAGTTGACAAAGTCCAATTGGGCTTGTCAAGCCTTTTATGTCAATAAGCGCTCAGAACAAGTTCGTGGAAAGAAATGCCTTGTCATTGACTACAAGCCATTGAACTAGTTCCTCCAAGATGACAAGTATCCTCTCCCCAGGATCGACTCAATGTTTTCTTTCATGGCCTCAGCCAAAGTCTTCTCAAAGTTTGACCTCAATGCAGATTTTTGGCAATTAGGCATTGTTCCTGCAGGTCGCTACAAGACAGCCTTCTGTATTCCAAACCACCATTATGAATGGAAGGTTATGCCATTTGGACTCAAAGTAGCACCATCATTGTTGTAGAAAGCCATGATTCGCATTTATGAGCCTTTACTCCATACGGCCCTCATTTACATTAATGATATTCTTCTGTACAGCCTAGACATAGCCTCTCACCAAGAGACTATTCATATCCCTCTGAATTTTCCGCCCAGTGGCAGAGAAATGGTTTTACCCATATTCATTTTAGAGCAATCCGACTTGCTCTTACTTATCATGGCAGAAAAGGTCTTCCAGTTGTGGCCCGCATAGCTCTCCTGGATACAAGATTTCTGGAGTATCAACATGCTGTTATTGGTACAATCCAGACTACTCTCAATGCAGGCACAGTACTTTGCACCTTCTATCCTAATTTTAATATG
>CATIWF010072009.1:0-20675 GCA_949630135.1 Balakata baccata
CACTCACTTGTGACTTATCAAGCATATGATTCGGCCCAGGCAAACTATATCAAACACAAAGGAAAATTCGAATAAAATTAATTTTTTAAATTTACTTTGGATACAGAGATAAGCTGTAGCCAGTGTACTCAAAATGTTGGCAACCTGACAATTAAGCTCAAGGATGGAAGGAAGATCAATTGGATGAAGGGATGGATCCAATGAAGATGAAAGGATAAAGCAGTATGTAGATATATGGAAGGACCAATACGCCTAATATGGAAAGATGAATCCTTCTAATATTGAAGGACGAATCCCATTTAGGAATTGATGATGACTCAATCGACCTCTAATTCTAACAAATAATAATAATGAATATAAATTTAATTAATCTATTAAAATGCACACAAATAAATGATAAAAAATATTAAGAATTTCATTTCTCAATAAATTAATTGAATTTCCAACTTAAACATGTATTCGATGTTATGAAGAAGGGAAAAAAAAAAGGCATTCACATTTAAAACTTGTATAAAACCATGAACCAACCGTCATAACGGTAAATTCATATATTGATTTGAGATAGAATTTAAGTTCAATTTTTCATCTTCATAGTTGGAAAAAAAAATCCTGTTTAAAACTAGCAAGACCTGACATAAACTTAGCTCTCTATGATTTGAGTTAAACATGTCAAATCTAAGAAGCCAGTTTTATTTCGCTGTTTTCTGTTCAAATCTTCTTATGTTAGGCAGCAGCAGCCAGAGATATCTATTTTCTCCGCAGACATATTCTGCCTTATTCATATTTGGAGATTCGCTTTTTGATGCTGGAAATAACAACTATCTTAATACTTTCAACAGGGCAAATTTTGTTCCCTACGGTGAAACATTCTTCAAGTTTCCCACTGGCAGATTTTCTGATGGTCGTATAATTCCTGATTTTATTGGTATGATCATACTTCCATAATATTCTTCTTGTTCCTCATCTCCATATTAGTTTTTTTTCCTCTTCTGTATGTAATAACTTTTGACAATATTGGGTTGTAATTTAACTTGAATTTATCTTTCTTAAAATTGCAGCCGAGTATGAAAAGTTACCTCTGCTTCAGCCTTATCTGCAGCCTGGAATTCATTATTATCCTCATGGAGTGAATTTTGCATCTGGGGGAGCTGGTGCTCTTTTTGAAACTGCTGAGGGAAAGGTAAGTCTGTATTTTTTTTTTTTTCCTTTTTTGAATCTCATCATATTGTTCATATTTTTGTACTTTATCATTTTTATGTTAAAATAATCACTCATATTACAGTTCATTTCACTTGACTCTATATAACTTGTTCATTAATTTTTTGTCATATCTTTATTTATCATGTCTAAATATCACCAAATATGAAATTTCATTTCATAGTTTTTTAATGGGATTTTGATAAAAAAAAGAAACAAATCATGAACATCTTGCAATTGAACTAATATATCTTGAATTAAAATTTTTCTACTTTAAATATAAGAACTTGCGTTTCCATTACTGATTACACTCGTAACCTCAAATGACGAATCTATATTTGGTGAATTTTTACCATTTATCGACCGAATATTTCGTTACTAAATGTTGTAGTGTATTCCTGTATAAGTTTTAAATTAAGCTATGCATATAGCGACGGATTTAAACATTAGCAATACATTTTTCCGTCAGCTATTTTTCATCCAAAACTATACATAAAGTGAATATGTAAGTTATTTAACCAAAAATTTCAGTTCAATATATATTCGCTAATTAAATTCGACAGAGTTCAAATTTTTTTTTTTATGAAAAACCTTTTTTTAATACATATCTCTAGTTAATGCAAGGATATATTAGAAAAAATATATAGTCTCAAATCATAATAAAACAATTTTCTTAGTTTATGTGAAAGTAAAAATGGATCTATGTATGCAAATTTCAGATCTTGAGCGGAATTAGCTTCAATTTTGTTTTAGCAAGGATTACACGCAAATTTGGGCCAAATTTTCTTTTTATTATTGTTCTTCGGTAAAAGATAAATGAAAAAAAAAAGGGTTGAATTGAAATGATATATTAATTGGGTCAATTCTAATGGAATATACACATCTTCAATGACATGTATTAAGTTGCAGATCATACGCATAGTTAACTGAGATCATCCGAATTGTCAAACAAAAAAGAGCACAACTTAATTAAAATTCCTCTAATTAATGAATATACAAATGTTTTGGGCATGTTTTCTTTCAATTCCCATTTGACCTTTTGATACATTAATGGATGAATTTTTTTTCCCCTCACAGTTATACCCGTTTTGTACAGGTGATAAGCCTTAAAAGTCAGCTTGGTTATTTCCAGGATGTGGCGAAAGAGCTAAGGGAGAAACTAGGTGATCCAGAAAGCAAATTGTTACTATCAAAATCCCTCTACTTATTTAGCATAGGAGGCAACGATTACGCTTTCACCAAAAATTCCAGTGCGTTTCACTCCTGCACCCATGAAGAGTTCGTGGCCATTGTTATAGGCAATCTTACAAATGTGATCAAAGTATATTTCCATCTCTTTTATTCATCATTTTTATATATGTTTTGCATGGTCTTCCAAAATTTATGATGAAATTAAAATATGTTCATATTTGGGTATAACGTATTGCAGGAAATTTACAAGAATGGAGGAAGGAAATTTGGATTTGTAAATATAGGGGCATTTGGGTGTGCACCATTGACAAGAGCACTAAATGGCAGCGGTGGCTGCCTGCAAGAACTAACAGTTGTAATACAACTTCACAATACAGCACTTTCTAATGTCCTTAAAAATTTGCAAACAGAGCTACAAGGATTTGAATATTCAGTTCTTGATTTCTACACTTTATTAAATGAAAGAATAAACAACCCGTCAAAATATGGTATGCGTTCTTGTTTCCCTTATTAATTAGTATTATTTATATAGATAACTTGTATCATTTGATTAATTAATTTTGCCAAGGTTTCAAGGAGGGGAAAGTGGCATGTTGCGGTTCAGGGCCATACAGAGGAACACAGAGTTGTGGGAGAATATCGGAAAAAGAATATGAATTATGTGATAATCCTAATGATTATCTCTTCTTTGATGCTGTTCATCTCACTGAAAAAGCCTATAATCAGCTCTCAGAGATTATGTGGGCTGGAAGTCCTGATGTTGTCTGGCCTTACAATCTCAAGACACTGCTAAATTACCAAAAAAAGCTTCATAAGGCATAGTTTCACATCTCCTAGTTGTAACATGTCAATAATGGGTTTGTTCCTCAAGTACAAGAATTATGTATTTTATGCCTTCACTAAGTATAAATATTCGTATACACAAGCAGAATATCCGCTCTACACTGCCGTTTAAAAAACATCAATATTTTTTTACTTAATTTTAAAATATTATTGAATAATTTAAAAATGGGTAAATTACTATAATCTCTCAGAAGTTTGGTTGAATATACTAGTTAGTCTCTCTATTTTTGTAAATTTATTGTAAAGTATCTCAAGTTTGGTTTAATATACTCTATAGTCTTTCAATTAATTTTTTTCATTACATATAAACAAAATGTCAAATTTGCCATTCTCTTTTTGTTTTTAAAATTATCAAAAAAATAAATTTTTTTTGGTATTTTGAGTTGACTAACGGAATATTTTAGTTAAACGTAATTGAATGGACTAATTAGTGTATTCAACTAACCTCAAGAATGTATTAGTAATTCACCCTTTAAAAATTAAATAAGATAAATTGAAATATAAAATTTATATTAATAATCAATATATATATATAATCAAAATTTTTGAAAAGTTAAAATTTAAAAAAAAAATTGAAAGAAAAAAGAAATTGTAATTTATCAAATAGTTCAAAATGAAATAGTCCTTTTCCATATTATAATTTATGCATTTTTCTATTAGATATCATAATTTTTTTTCTCATTGTTGTAAAATTAAATATAAATGTTTATAATCCTTTAAGCTTATATATGGTGATACAAAACTTTAAAGGTTGTAATCTATTTCCAATTTCAATTAATAAATAAAAAAACTATTTGAAATCAACTATAAAAAAAAATGAAATTATGATTAATTGCAATTTTTTTGAGTAAAATAATTTTTAAATTTTTCTAAAAGTGTATGGGTAGAAAATTATAGAAGATAAACATAACTGATTGTAATATTAATAAGTGGATAAAAGTCTGAAATTAGTATAGAAAGTTATGTATAAATTTTTATTTTTTTATCTAAAATAATTTGTAATTTAAGTCTAATATATATATTAATTCTTGAAGACAAAAGCTATTTTAAATTAAGATTAAAATTATTTTCAAAAAAATTACTGTTTATATAACAGTGACTCCATGAACCAATTCTTATAGAAAAAGAAAAAACAAATGCCTAAAGACATGATGATTTCCTATAAAAATCTCTTGATTTGCCAAACTTCAAATCCACGGCCCATACTATTTTTCCTTCCAACATCCAATGAGCAATTGTTATTATGGACTAAGTCCATCACACGCCTATTACACGTATAAGAGATACTGGTAATTTTGTAAATAAATCAAATTTATATGACGATATTTTTTAAATGTTAATCATCTATCATTAAATCAAGTTTGTAGGTGCTTTGCTTCGAGCGTCTCATCATATTGGAGATGAGACTGTTTACAGAGAAAAAGAAGGAGTTCATCAGTCAGTTTCTTTTATCGATATACTGAATGGGGATTCAGGTAAGGATTATATTCTATGCAAGCATACATCTTGAGATTAATCTAGTCTGCACAAGTTCATGACTTTAACCAGTAACTCCTTTAACTGCTTGAGCAACTTCAATCCAAAATACCCAACAGCAGTCGTTTTTACGGGAAGATGTGGCATTAGAGGACGTTATCGTTTTTTAATGGGACTGAGCTAATACGACATCGTATTTGTAACTAGCTGGATAGAAAAATATTGGAAAAACAGTGCCGCTCGGTAAAGAGATAAAAATGAATAGTAACACCTTGCAGGCCTTTTATCTATAAAAATAGATATGGTAGATTGCGATTGGAATTGGAATTGGGGCTATCACGTGACACTATTCCTTTTTATAGGGATAAGGTTATGACTTAGTCAAGGGTGAAGTTCAACGACGAATATTCATACCTGGCGCTGTGGAAAAATCAAATCCTGACAAATTACACATGGAAATTTCAAGGGTTTTTTCCCTTTTCTTTTCTTTGATTTTTCTATAAGCCGTTTTCTTGTTCTAAAATCAATCTCTTCAATCTATAAGAACACTGCAAATAAAAACAGCTGAAACAGAAAGCAAACAGTTTGCAATATGGCGAATACTAGGCTTAATTTTCTTGCTATTCTTGTGATCTCAATCACCAGCCAAAGACATATTGTGTCTGCAAAGAATGATGTTCCCCTATTCATATTTGGAGATTCACTATTTGATGCAGGCAATAATAACTATCTCAAAAATGCTGCCGGCAGGGCAAATTTCTTTCCCTACGGCGAAACGTTCTTCAAGTATCCCACTGGCAGGTTTTCTGATGGTCGAATCATTCCTGATTTTATTGGTAAGAATAGAATAGAAAAACCTTATAATACTCTGTTTTTATCTTTTTCGTTTTCCTCATCTTAATAGTACTTACTAAATTACTTTTAAAAAAAAAAAAATTGATTCTTGGCAAATAATTTGCAGCTGAGTATTTGAAGTTACCCATAATTCAACCATATCTTCAGCCTGGTAATCATCACCACACAGATGGAGCTAACTTTGCATCTGGGGGAGCTGGTGCTCTGGTTGATACTTTCCCAGGATTGGTAACGTGATTTTGTTCCTTTGTCTTCTTGTTCATAATTAAATTTCAAAAGCTGTACACTTCTTTTTGTTCTGCACTTTTTACCTGGTTTCTTTGATCTTTATATGCATAGGTGATTGACCTCAAAACTCAGCTCAGTTATTTCAAGAATGTGAAGAAGCAGCTAAGCCAGAAACTAGGCAACAAAGAGACAACGGCATCACTATCCAAAGCCATTTACATATTCAGCGTAGGCGCCAACGATTATGCAGGACCTTTCTTCACAAACACCACTGTGCTTCATAACTACACCAAAAAAGAATTCGTTGGTTTTGTAATCGGCAACTTGACCTCCATTCTTGAAGTAATTACATACTTGCACTTTTCTCTTTACTTTTCTTTTCCTTACTTGATGATCCTATCTCATGGTTAAACATTTGGTGCATTAGGAAATATACAAAACTGGTGGAAGAAAATTTGGATTTATAAAGTTGGGACCCGTAGGTTCTCTGCCATCCGTAAAAGCATTTGAACATAATAGCTCAATCGGCATTATTGAAGAAGTTGAAGTTCTCGTCAAGCTACATAATGTGGCACTTTCTAAGGCGCTTAAAGGGCTAGAGAGAAAGTTAAAGGGATTCAAATATTCACTTTTCGACTTCTACAAATCATCGGTTGATAGGATTAACAATCCTTCAAAGTATGGTAAGTCTAATTCACTATAAACTCGATTAAGTTTTGGTTAAAATCAAAGTATTTGTATTATAATTTAGTTTGGTATTTGTGTGAAGGTTTTGCGGAGGGGAAAGTTGCATGTTGTGGAAGTGGGATATACAGAGGAATGGGGACATGTGGAATCGGTGCTTATGAATTATGTGAAAATCCTAGCAAGTATGTATTCTTTGATGGTGGTCATCCCACTGAGCATTTCAACATTGAAATTGCAAAGCTAATGTGGAGTGGAAGTCCTAAGCTCTCAAAGCCTTACAATCTCAAAACATTGCTCCATTTAGATATATAACATTGTTAAATACGGACGGCTATTTTATTGTATTCCATCGTTTAGTTCTTAAAGAACGTTTTTCATTCTATATGATTCAGATAATATATAAGCCAATATGATGCATGATTTAAGACTTCATAATCAATAATTGATTTCTCTGCTCTATATTGAACGCGAAATCTTTTTCTCCCCCTATTCCCGAAGAAGAAAACAAACAATTACATAGTCACGTAAGGAGCAAAGGAATATATGATGCCGAGAAATTTTCAGGGCGACCATGCAATGTCAGCTGTTAAAATTTTAGGGCTTAAAAAATACAGAAAAGTAAACCTGCATCTCAAAATGTAACTATTGGCAGGTGATTTAGTATAGCGGTATCTACCTAACCAAATTAGGCACCACGGAATTATAGTGCTCTCCCAGCCCAAATGCATGTTTATGATATGACAACAATATACTCGCATTGGATGATGCTGTACTGCCATTCGATTTGTGCTCCTTCCCCATCTCCACATCAGGGAATGATCCAGAATATATCATGATATGCCTCTTGAGACAGTGAGTCAGAGCCCCAAGCTCTAGTTGTCCGCCCCATGCTGAAGTAGACTCTACTTCTTTACAGTAATTCTCAAATCTGTCTGCTAGTGAATCATCGGAATATCCTTCTACCATATTTTCTGAGAGGAAAAAGGGGAGGAACTCTGAGATATGTTCTCTCATATATGAAGCAACCATTTTGCGAAGGTCCTGGTAATTATAGGGAGGAGAACCTCCAGAATGAAAAGCTAGTTGATCTTCAATAGCTCGGTAGAGGCAGTGCCCATCCGGCTTTATTTCATTGACGGTCAATCCAAGGGGTTTAAGCTTCCTTTTCAAATTCTCATTTTCAATCATCCGATCACTTACAAGGTTGTGCTGCTCTTCTTTAATTCGTTGCTCTCTTTCTGCCTCTTGATAAGCTCTCTTTCCCCTCCTCTTCGCACTCTTGCTGACCTTGGCATTTTCTGGTTGGTTGGTTACAGAAACACCAGCAATGGCCTTCACCAAGTTGTCAAGATTGCTTTTCTCATTTCCATTAATGCTGCTGCTATAGCCTAATGAAGCAAGTTCCTCGGCGTGCTTTTCTTTTAGCTTGGTGGCAAGCTGAGAGATTTGCTCTTCAACTTGCTTCTTCTTAGCTTTCTGTTCAGCCTTGCTACCTTTTGCTGCAGCCTTCTTCAGTTCAATTTCTTTGTTCTGCAGATCTGCTATCTCCTTTCTGCATGCATATTTTGTGACATAAACCTCCATATGAGTGGATCATTATGTAGAAAAACATTCATATAGATAGACACTTGCCATACCAAAATAATATGAATAAAAAATTAAACCACATGATACTTATTGAAGCGGAGCATCATTCCCTAAAAGTAAAGAAATACAAACTTTCATTGCATTAGTTAAAAAATAACAGTTGTAAAGAAAAAGTGGAGGAATCATCTAAATCAGCTAATCTACATAATTTGCTATCAATGGCACTTTTGCATGAACCATCTGCTTATGCATCAGAATGCTATCCAGAATTAAAAAATTAGATCTACTTGTCATGAAATAGCTATAAACTCCATCATGATACTGCTTACCTGTGCCTAGATAGCATTTCCTCACGAGTATCTTGCTTCATTTGAGATGCATCAGAGGGAACTCCCTCTGATGATTTCTCCTGTATTTCTAGTGCGTCCATCAATTGAAAACCCAAATCAAGGCAGCAAAAAACTCAGAGTATAAGTAAACACCTTCCAAATGAATCTTGAAAACTTTTACAGCAACCATACATCAACGTGATGTCTCTATCAGTTGAAAACCTGAAATAAGATAGCAATAACTAAAACCACAAGTACATGCCCTCCAAAAGAACCCATAATCAGTGGGGCATTCAACAATATAATTGCTCCATTATAAAATTAGCGATTATAAAACTAAGCCGCAAAAGTACATCCAAATAAGCAAAGACCATTTCTTGAAAACTTTCTAGAAAGCATATAGCAATACTTCATCCAGCATGAGATCCACAGCAATCAAAATATCTAAGATGCCGATACAAGCGAAACAGTGATTCATCAGATACACCATACTCCATCCAATAAAAGGCACATGTACAAAAACTAATCAAGTTACCCAGAAGTCCACTATCAATAATCTGAATAAGCAATTGCTTTCTTTCAATTATTATTCAGTACTTCATGTTTTCTTGTTAAAGAAAAAAAAAAAAAAACAAACAGAATGAACATATCAATAATCATTCTAAGAAATATGAATCATATTCATTTAGTTTGACTTACAATTAAATAATAATAAGATACAAGTACAATAAAACCTAATTCTTTTACTCAGCTTTCTCCCCACAGAAAATGAAGGAGAAAATAGCAAGAAATAGAAGAGAAAAATCAGAAAGCAAAGCTAATTGAAAATTGAGCAACAGTACTTAGGGTTTACGGAAGAGAAAAAGGAGGGTTAAGGGGTCTAACTGGAGATATGGAGGAGGAGCGGTCGCCGACTTACCGGAGTAGATCGAATATTGCAGCAAGCTGAGAGAGAGAGATAGAACCGTCAGTTTCAACAAACATGGAAAACCTAGATAGTTGCGTAGGATATAGTGCTTTACTTCTTTTTTTTTTTTTTTTCTGAAAAAAAGGTCCGTCCATCAAAGCTGTAAACCGTCCGATTTTAATATACCCGTTTATCTCAAATCAAGTCTATTAATTATGGGTTAACAGATTGAAAATTCAAGATCTGATTGACAAAATAAAAGGTTAGCTGTTGTCATAGCAATTCCTAGTGATAAAAGTAACAACACAGCCAGATAAGTATAGACAGAACAAAGAATTAACGTGATTAATATACACTTATCCAATATAGTAAAAGTGAAATGTATTTGTTTGTTTATTTTGCAGCATCTGAAATTATTATTATTATTATTATTATTATTATTATTATTATTATTATTACATGAACATGCTATTTGCCGAGTTGGCATCAACAACTGTATTCCCAAAATATAAATGTTTGGAAAAATCTAATTAATTGTTAAATAAAAAGTTCAATCCAAAAACAAAATAACAGAATACAAAATTTATGTAGTTCTGTACTTCGATTCTTGATTGCCCAAGTCTTACAATACAATAAAATTCTATGATCCTATGATTAAACTTAAATATATAATTTATTGTATTTTTTCTTTTACATAAATTAGAAAAATAACTCTTATCTCTAAAACTTCAAAAAAATATTTTTCGGAAACCCAAGAATATCCAAATAAAAAACACAAACTTAGTTGCTCTTTTATTTATTTTCCTTGAATTGTCTATATTTATAAACACTCCAAAATTATTGTCATTTTCTAATTATAAATATTTTTTCTTATTCAAGTCTAATTTGAATTTTTACCATTTAAAAATCAAATCCCAACAATAAATGCTAACTTGAGACTGGTATACAAATCAAGAAATCCACGTTATTAGTTTCCCTCAGATATTGTGGCTCAACATATTGAGAAATTTTCACACTCAATGGAGAAAAATATATTTAAACAATGAGTATGTTATATTAGTTTATTAGTTAGGTATACTAAATTTATTATTCATTTAGCCTAGCTCCAATTGGTAACCTTTTTACTTTTAATTATATTTATAAAAGGCTAGTGAAACTGTCCATCCAATTTTTGCATGTTATTTTAAAAATATGAAAGAAAACAAAATATAGAGCACACTGACAAGCAATGAGGTATGGCCAGTTGGAAAGCCTGACAATGAAGACCAGATTCTTAAATTGTGCCACTGAGTGAAGAGGTTCAGACATGGCGAATTTGAGGTTCTCTGTTCAATTACTGGTTTTCTTTGCAAATCTTCTGATCATAGGAAGCAAGCAAAGCCATATTTGGTGTCCAGAGAACCATGTTGCCTTGTTCGTCTTTGGAGATTCACTCTTTGATGCTGGCAATAATAACTTTCTCAAAAATGCCTTCCAAGCAGATTTCTTTCCCTACGGCAAATCTTTCTTCAACAATCCTACTGGCAGATTCTCTGATGGTCGAATCATCCCTGATTTTATTGGTAAAATACTACACAGGTTTCCTATTATTTCCCCTTTTTGTCAATCTGGATTTTCTAAATTTTTTTTTTAAAGAAAACACTAATTTGTAAACAAAAATTCATGTAGCTGAGTATTTGAAGTTACCGTTCCTTCCACCGTATCTTCAACCTGGGAATCATAAGCTCACAAATGGAGTGAATTTTGCATCAGGCGGAGCCGGTGCTCTGGTCGAAACTCATAGAGGAAAGGTACTACTTGAATTTTTTTTTTTTTTTTAATTTGAGTTGGTCCTATTGATTTTCAAGAATTGGGATTTGACTGAATTGTGATTCTGTTTGCTCTTGATGTATAGACGATTAACCTGAAAACTCAGGTTCGTTATTTCAAGAAAGTGAAGAAGCAGTTAAGGGAGAGACTAGAAACCAAAGCCACCAAGCAATTATTGTCAAAAGCCATTTACATATTCAGCATTGGGACCAATGATTATGTGGAACCAGTCACAACAAATTCCAGTTTGCTTCATTCATATTCCAAACAAGAATATGTAGGAATGGTTATGGGCAACCTCACATCAGCGCTCAAAGTAATATTATTCCTTTCCTTTGCACTCTTAAGTAATCAGCAGATTTTATCAGAACTGAAATTTTCTGTTTGGTGTTGTCAGGAAATAAACAGGAATGGGGGAAGAAAGTTCGGATTTGTAAGCGTGGGGCCAATGGGTTGCTTACCAGGCATGAGAGCTCTAGAACATGGGCACTGCGTGAAACAAGTTAATGCTTTAGTCAAACTGCACAATAAAGAACTAAAAAATGTGCTGAAACAGCTTCAGAGTCAACAACGGGGATTTCATTACTCATATTTCAATTTCTATGATTCATTAAGTGAAAGAATAGACAACCCTTCAAAATTTGGCAAGTATTTGACATACCCAGTTTTCATTTGTTTAATTTATTTCTAAAAGCCAAATCTCATGTTGTGATTGACTATTAATTATGAAGGTTTTAAGGAAGCAAAATGGGCATGTTGTGGCAGTGGGCCGTACAGAGCAATGGGAAACTGTGGGGGAAAGAGAACCCAAGAAGAAGATTATGAGTTGTGTGAGAATCCAAGTGAATCTTTGTTCTTTGATGGTCATCCCACTGAAGAGGCTGACCGTCAATTTGCAAAGCTGATGTGGAGCGGAAAGCCTAAGCTCACATGGCCCTACAGTCTAAAACAACTATATGAATTTGTCGAGGCAAAACACTTCAGCTGCTGAACCCATAAATGTGATTTCATGTGAATTTTGATGGTGACTAGCTTGTTTGGTTGACAAATATATCATATGATTTCCTTGATGGGAAGTGTTTTATCACATCTAATAAAAAATAAATGTCCAGTACTCTGTTTTTACTGTATGACTCCAATGAGATTGTGTTCATTTTTCTGGTTATTTTCATCCTAATTCTAGGTGTAGAGACTTGAGAGGAAGGACGAGAGGCGTGCACCAGTCCGCAATTTTTTTTTTTTTTTTATGATTTTTTCAAGCTCAGACATAATTTTTTTAGTTTACGATATGGGTGAGTAAAGTCTAATCGATCCAATAGAATCAAATTTATTTGAATTAAATTAATAGAATAGATTGAGATAGTTCAAATCAGATAAACTTTAAAAGTGGATTAAATTCAATGTTCGAGTTGGGTTGAAAAAATTCCTTTGAATTTTTACTTAAAGATCATATTAAGTAATCAATTAAAACCAAACCAAACCAACTCAATTTTTCTTTTTAAATGCAGAAATTATTAAAATTTAGGGGCAGTACTTATGTATGCTTCGGGTCTGGTTGATATTTTTGCTCACTTTCTAGTTTTAGGACTTGAAAAGCCCAAGAGAAAAAGAGAGATTTTTTAGTTTTCAATAGATTATTTAGTCTTATCTTAATTGATAATGGATTGTTATACATAGCTGGTCTATATAATAATATGGACCAAAGATCCATATACGTGTAATACTCGAGTTGAAAAATGTACATTTTTTTAAATTAATGAATTAACATTGTTTGTTTGTAGGTATGTTCATAATTAGTTTATTGATACAGGTTTATTTTATTTTAAATTCTAAGTTCATTACTAATCAAATAAATATTTATTAGTTTGTTAAGATATATTCATTTGTTACAAACTGTAGGTTCATTAGAAATAAAATAAAAATTTATTAATACAAGTTCATTTATCGTAAAATATATATTTATTAGCAATTGAGTAAATATTCATTAGTTACATGATAAATGTTCATTTTGTTTTAAACTCTAAATTTATTAGGAATGAAATAAATATTCATTAGTTTATTAAGATATATTCATTTGTTATAAATATATATTCATTAGGAATAAAGTAAATATTTATTAATTTATTAATATTGATTTATTGTTGTAAACTATCAGTTCATTATGAATAAACTATAAATTCTTTAGTAATAAATTGTAAAATAAAAGTTCTTTTGAAGTTAATTGCCATTAACTTTCAAAATATGCATAGTATAATTTTCATGCGCGCAAAAAGATCTTTGGTCTATATTGCAAGTTGGACCGAGGCCATAATATAATTTGCCATTGATAATACACGTTTTGCATATTTGTACTCTTTAAAAGGACATATTAGTAAGTTAGCCCAGCTCGATTTGTCAAATTAACGGAAAAAAATCTTGTAAATAACTTTAAATCTCTTGGTACAATTTTGATTATGTAGCTTAATGATAGTTAATTAGCTACTTAATCCTTGGTCACTTAAAAGCATATATATATATATATATATATATATATATATATTAGCAGCATTCACTCTTTCGTTTAATTTCCTACTATGAGAGAATTTAAAAAAAAAAAAAAAGCAAAGCCATTTTTGTCTTCTCTTTCTAGAAAATAATGAGGAAGCTCACCTCTGTTAATTTGAGGTTCTTTTTATCTAATATTTTCCTCATGTCTATTTTATCTTGGAATGTTCAAGGTGCTAAAAGCACCCAATTTAATAGAGTTTTAAAGTTCTTTTTGCAGAACAAGAAGCCTGACATAGTAATTCTGCTAGAACCACGAATTAGTGGGACAAATGCAGACAGAGTTATTGCTCATCTCAGTTATGATTTTTCCTGCAGATTAGAGGCAGAGAGATTCTCAGGAGGTATTTGGCTACTATGGAACAACTCAGTTACTGTGGAGATTCTAGAAAATAATCTTCAGTTTGTTCTGGCTAAGGTGACCCAAGAAGGTTCACTTCTCTATTTTATTACAGCTGTTTACGCTCACCCAAACCCCACCAGGCAATGCCTGCTCTAGAATCATCTCCAAAAAATTAATAAGAACATGCTTGACCCGTGGATTTTTGATTGGGGATTTTAACTCCATCCTTTCATCTTCGGAGAAGAAAGGAGGTTCTAACCGTAGAAGTGGGGTATGCAGAAGATTTTCCAATTGGTTCTCTAATTCTGGCCTGGTTGATATTGGCTACAAGGGATCAGACTTTACTTGGAAAAGAGGCACCTTTTGTGAACGGTTAGACAGGGCCATTTGCAATGTTTCTTGGCGTCTCAAGTTCTCAAAAGCTTCTTTATTCCATCTAGCCAAAATTCAATCAGATCACTGCCCCATTTTCTTAAACTTCAACTTGTCAGAGACGGGCGTGGAGAACAGACCTTTCAGATTCCTTCAGTGTTGGCTGACTCATGATGATTTAAAACTGTTGTAGCTGAGAAATGGGAGATGCAATCAGACTTTATGGCTTCCTCAACACTTTTTCTGATAAAATCAAAACCTGGAATAAAAATGTTTTTGGCAATGTCTTTCACCAGAAGAGAGTTTTGCTAGCTCGGCTTCAAGGCATTCAAAAAGCCCTTGCTAGACCCAATGCCCCCCATTTGCTGGACCTTGAAGACAAATTATCTAAGGAGCTTGAAATGGTTCTCCTGCGAGAGGAACTTATATGGAAACAAAAAAGTCGGAACGATTGGTTTTCTTGGGGGGACAAAAATACCGCCTACTTCCATATTAAAACAGTGAGAAGAAGGAAACGAAACAAAATAGAGTTTTTGGAGGATGAGGATGGCAACTGGATTAATGATCCCCAGACTCTAAAAAATATGGCAGTCAATTTTTTCAAAAAAATCTACTCGGTGGATAATGATAATCACATGTTTTTTCCCTTGAGAAATTCCTTTCCTTCTATTAATGATGTTCTTGTTAATCAGCTGCAGGAACCGTTCTAGAATAATGAGATCAAAGATGCTTTGTTTCAGATGAAGCCATGGAAATCTCCAGGACCCGATGGCTACCAAGCGGGTTTTTTCCAGTCTCAGTGGGATATTGTTGGGTCTGATTACTGTAAAGAAGTGAAAAGAATTCTTGACGGTGGAACCTTAGGATATGGCATGAACAAGACTTATATTTGTCTGATCCCCAAGGTTGATGTTCCTAAGAATATTACTCAATTTCGCCCCATCTCTTTGTGCACTGTGATTTATAAAACAGTTACTAAGGCTATTGCTAAAAGATTGAAACAAATTATGCCTATTTTGGTATGTCCATATTAGACAAGCTTCGTGCCGGGCAGACACCTTACAGAGAATATTGTGATAGCTCAGGAAGTTATTCATACCATGAGACAAAAGACTGGTAAAGTGGGCCTTATGGCTATTAAGGTTGACCTTGAGAAGGCATATGATAAAATTATCTGGGATTTTCTCCATGATACGCTTGTGGATTCTGGGATTCCTAGCTCTCTTATTTCGGTCACTCTGCACTGTGTTACTTTTTCTCAAATACAGGTTCTTTGGAATGGGGAAGTCACTCTTCCTTTTAATCCCAGTCGTGGCCTGAGGCAAGGGTGCCCTCTTTCACCCTACTTATTTGTGCTTTGTATGGAAAGACTAGCCCATGGGATTCAATATGTTGTAGATGCAAAATTCTGGACTCCGACTCAATTAAACTGTAATGGCCCTCTTTTATCTCATTTATTCTTTGCTGATGATTTAATCCTGTTTTGCCAAAGCAGATTATAATCAGGTCGATATCATCAATCGGGTCCTGAGCATTTTTTGCACTTGTTCAGGTCAAAAAGTTAGTGCAACTAAAACAGTGGTGTATTAGTCTAAAAATGTTCCTAGATAAACTCGTGCTCTTCTCAGCAGCAAGTTGGGTTTCAAGGAGACAACTTGGGAAAATATTTAGGAGTGCCCCTTATTCATTCTAGAGTCTCCAGAAGAACTTACGATAATATTCTGGACAAGATGACTGCCAAGATTTCCAATTGGAATGCTTGCCGCATTTCACTAGCGGGTAGAATTACTCTCGACCTTTCAGTCTTATTCTCTATGCCTTTACATGCAATGCAAACTGCAGTGATCCCCAAAACTCTTCGCAATGAAATGGAGAAAAAAATTAGAGGCTTAATTTGGGCCAGTACAGAAGCGAAGAACGGCATGGCTCTTGTCAAATGGGATAAGGTTCAGAAGAAGAAGGATGATGGGGGTCTTAATATAAGAAGTTTGGATAATCTGAATACGACTTTTCAAATGAAATTGGCATGGGGAGTTTATCAAAATGATAATGCCCTTTGGGTCCAGGTTATTCGCTCTAAATATAATCTAGATCCAGAAAGGCTTAATTCTCCTAATCCTCACCAAAATAGTTCAGCTATTTGGAAAAGCATATCTCGCAATTGGAATCTAATTGAGCAAAATGTGCTCTGGTCAGTGAGAAATGGGAACAAAGTTAGATTTTGGCTAGATAGATGGGTTCCAAGCTTGAATGATGTCTTACACAATTTATCTATTGGTGTGGTTGATGATAGTATTATAGATAAGCCGATTTCCTATTTTATGGATGAGCAGGGTTGTTGGAATTGGAATATTTTTGCCACTTATCTTCCTCAAAGAATTTACTTTGTATTGCTGCTGTCTGCCCACCCTTATATGATCAAGATGAAGATATGAAGTTTTGGAAGTTGTCCTCTTCTGGGAATTTTACTATTAAATGGGCTTATAACTTTCTCTGTGGAAGTTCTGATGGCAGTGATGATTTTAGCTGGGATAGCATCTGGCGCTGGAAGATTCCTCAGCGCATGAAAGTATTTTTTTGGCAAGCTCTTAATGACGGTGTCCTCACAAATTCTATGTGCCATACCAAACACCTTACTCACTCTTCCATTTGTCCAGTTTGCAGCAATGGAGAGGAGTCTTTATTTCATCTTCTCCGGGATTGCTTAGTAACTTCTCAGTTTTGGTCCCTCTTGGTGAAAGATATTGTGCTTAATTATTTCTTTGATACTTCCCTGAGCTTTAAGAACTGGGTTATTTGGAATTTTAATCAGAAAGAGAATTACAATGGAGGCATAAACTGGTCTACCATTTTTGCAGTGGGCTGCTGGGCTTTTTGGCGTAGACGGAATGAGCTTGTGTTTGACAATAGTCATAAGTCGATTATTCTTTTAGTAAGGGAAACAGTGGATTACGCCTCTCTAATTGATAATACTTTCTCTAAATTAGATAGTGAGGGTCATGTTAGCAGAGGCGAAATTTTGGTTAACTGGTGTTGTTCTACTCCTCAAGCTCTCAAGCTCAATACTGATGCCTCCTATGATCACTCAACAGGCCTAGCAACTGGTGGAGGCTTGATCAGGAATTTTCATGGAAAATGGGAGATCGGGTTTGTGACTAAAATTCGCTGCTGTCCTATTCAAAAGGCTGAAGCTTGGGCTATTCTTCAAGGGTTACAAATTAGTTTCAATACTGGGATATCCTCCCTCATAGTGGAGTGCGATAACCTTTCAATGGTTTGATTTAAGGTTTAACTCCCCCAAATCTTCACACTCTGCCGATTATTAATTGTATTCGCAAGTTGATGAATACTTTCTCCTCTATCTCCATCAGACATGTTCTCAAAAAAGCAAACTTTGCGGTTGACTATCTTTTCCATTTAGCTTATGATTTCAGTATTGGCACTCATGTTCTTATGACTCCTCCTCATGGTGTTCTTCAATGGCTGCAGCATGATCTTGTAGGAACTACCTACACCCGTTAGTTGTTGGTTTTTTGTGGATTTAACCCACTTATTGTACCCAAAAAAAAAGGCCACTTGTTTGTACATTCAACATATATTTATAAATATTTTCCTTTTTTTTTTCCTTTAAACGTTATTTGTTCAATCCAATAGTCATTTTCAATATTATTTCTTTTACCCTTTTCTTGTGGTACAAGTCTTAATTATTTGCCCTTGAATTCTGCATTGCTTAGAGGAAGTGTCCACCCGTGGGAATTGTGTAAGGTATAAAGTTCAGATCTCCTAGTCACCATACTAATATACTAATTTTGGTGGAAATTTAACATATCTGTAGTGTGTGTTAGTGTGTTAGAGAATGGTAACCCTCTATTATATAGTAACAAAACGTATTGTTTCTTCTAATGAAAAAAAAAAAAGATATTTGATAAAGTCAAATTCTGTAGTAAAATAAATAAATATTATGAGCATCAAGTTGCATTTAACAAATAATTATGTGCATATGGTATCTGATCCTGATATACTGCTTCATATTCTTGTTTTCCATGGGCAACTTCTTTGTAGCAAGTCTTTTAAGCGTACAAGAATAATATTAATTCTTATAGTACTAGTGCAAGACTAATTAATACATTGTTTTTAACAATTATTAAACAATTCATGTAAATTCCATTTGCTAACATGTAACCGTAAGTCAAAGAAAACTAAAAGTCAGAAAGTTGTTGGTTTCTTAACATAAATACTGAACTGAGGAACCCGTGGAGCTAATTAAAGGTTAATGTTTTAGATCCATATTAATTAACTATGTCAAACTTAAACTTTCATATTCATGTCTTGATTCTTTTATCCAGCCTTCTATTCCAGGGGTCTACCTCCAATTGTGACCATGAACAGCAATTCACCCTTTTCGTTCTAGGAGATTCAGTCTTTGATCCTGGAAACAACAATTTCCGCAATGTTACAATTGATTTTAGAGCTGATTTCTGGCCATACGGAGAGACTTTCTTCAATTTTTCAACTGGCAGATTTACTGATGGTCGCATCCTTCCTGACTTCTTGTGTAAGTATAATGTTATCAATATATCACTGTAATTTTTTTAAAAAATTTTTCCAACATATATATTAATAAGAGATGTAACTCTCTCTTCAGGATCTGATAATTCGATATTTGTGTGTTTTTGTAAACATATTTTTCATGAAGTAAATCAAAGAGTAATTTTTTGTTATGTTATATATATATGCAGCCATGTACCTTAGAATACCATTGTGGAAACCCTATTTAGCACCTGGTGCACATAACCTTGTTCATGGAGCCAACTTTGCTGGTGGAGGTGCAGCTGCCCTTGATGAATATAGTTATTCTGGAACGGTACTGGCCTTTTCAAACTTGTATAAATGGAACATTTCTTTTCCTCTTAATCAAACTAGAAAAAATTTCTTCAAATGGCTTAATTAATTAGTCTGCATATAGAATAATTAAGGTTATTGAAAATACGTAGCGATCATGAAACGCCTCTAATTAAATATTGTAATTTCTTTTTCTGAATCATACCATTCTTTTTCTAGAGAAAATGAATCTTCCTAATGTTGGATTATGTTATTAATTTACTTGTTATTGTAAAGTTTTGGTATTTATTCAATTTTAATCGCTCCCTAGATGCCCTTGAGTGAGCAAATATGCTACTTAGAGGAGGCGGCTAGTTTGCTTAAGCAGCAGGTGGGTGACGAGAAAGCATCCAAAATCCTTGAGGAAGCAGTTTACCTAACCAGCTTTGGAGGCATTGACTACTTAACTTTCACTGGAACCTACCTTAATGCCACTGAATCACAAATTCAAGATTTTGTAGATATGGTAATTGGCAACATCACTGACGCTGTCAAGGTATTGATAAATTAATTAAATGACTTACTTTTATTTAATTATTTATAGATATACCAATTAAATCAAGCTAATTAAATCATTTTTTTTTTCATGCCCAGAAAATATACTCAATAGGAGGGAGGAAATTTGCATTTCAGAATGTTGGGCCACTGGGTTGCATGCCCATAGTGAGAAAATTGTTTGGACTTACCAATGATTCATGTTATGAAGAATTATTATATATGGCAAGTCGGCACAACGAAGCTCTTGTCAATGCAACTGAGGAGTTAGAGAGCCAATTACGTGGGTTCAGATACTTAATTTATGATTACTACAGCTTACTTCTTGACAGGATACAAAACCCCTCAGTTTATGGTACGTCATTTAATTATATTTGAAATTAATTAATCAATATTTAACTACTCAACAATATAAACCTCAAGCTTGTATTTGTATATTAATTTGAAACCTAATTTCTGTTTATATATAGCTTCAAAATTAAATTTAATAATAACTACAAGTTAATTATATATTATTTTGCAGGATTTATAGAAGGAATTAGTGCATGTTGCGGGAATGGGTCATATTTGGGATCTGAATGTGGAATAGAGCCATATGAGTTATGCAGTAACCCAAATGAGTATGTTTGGTTTGATGGTGGTCATCCTAGTGAACATGCCAATGCTCAACTAGCGAAGATAGTTTGGGAGGGAGGATCAAATTATACCAGCCCATATAACATGAAACAATTGTTTCAGCTTCAAGTTAAGGATGACATCCCCACATCTGAGTCTTGGTCCATATTGTCTGATGATAAATTAAATAATTGATGTCTTATAATTTGTCTTTTGCTATACTGTAATAAAATCCTAGTAGTTTCGAAATAAAAGGTGGGAATTATCATAATATTTTATATTAATTTTCTAACAAAAGAAGACCCAAATTTTCTTA
>CATIWF010072029.1:0-30645 GCA_949630135.1 Balakata baccata
GTTACATTTGTGCAAGATTTAGTATCATATGATACGAATATAAACTGCAAATAATATACATATAATGTGGTCGGTTTAGCAGAATCAAATTATAGTGCAAGATGTGTAGGATTTAATATTATATACTACAAATATAACATAATATAACATACATATACCCTACAAACACTATCGCTAATATTTGTTAAAAATTCAATATAAGAACAATACAACTTTTTTTCAAACTTACTCCACTGATATTTAAATATATTATATCTTAAAAAAACATTGTATTCTTTATCATTGAATCAATACATGATTAAAACACATATTTATATTCATTTTTCATTGCATAAAGTAATTTACAACAATGTAATCATTAAATCTAGAGGTAGAAATATGTGTTTTAATTGTGTAAATTGATGAATTTCTATTGAAATTATATTTTTTGTTTTTATTCATTTCAGTTATATGAAACTTAAAAAAAAATAAATAAACATATAAGATGTTACATTTTAAATTTCGTTTTTAATTTGTTGTTGATTTTTTTTTGTTATGAATTTTTGAAAATTAAATAGAATTTGTTGAATTGAAGTTGATGAAACTGTGTTAGTAAAATATGAAAGCAAATTTTTATCGTTTTTGGCAGTTATTGTTATGTTATTTGAAACAAATTAAGAGATTTAATAATCCCTTAATTTTAAGAAGTTAACTTAATCCATAACTTAAAATCAGTAACTGTTAATTATTATCATAAAAAGGTTCAAACAGATATTATGAGAAATCAAAACTTTTGGAATATCAAGAATGAGAAACCTTTTTTGTTAGATAATTAGGGTAATAATTTAGTATATTAATTGGGTCATTTGTAGAAGCCGCGGTGGCGAGTCAACCACACGCGGCCTTAAGTATCTTCCAAAAATCTGAATCCACAGGTTCTGCCTTTTCTTGTTAAAAAAGAAAGAAAACCCACTCGGCCCAACGCACAAGAAATCTTTTCACTATAAATACTGTGTTTACGTGCTCATCTTAATTCACTTCCATTTCTGATTTCTTTTCGATCAGCTCCATTCCCACCATACAAAGACGAATTACACCAACAATTATGCATCTCTACAATGCATGGTTACCCCCACCGGTGGCAGAGGAGACCAAGAAAGAAGCTGAATCCTTCGCTCGTGTGGTCAGCTCCGTCAAGGCCTCTTATAAGCCTGACGATCCTGAATCTGTCTACGCCACTCTCAAATGGATTTCCGTTATTGACCTGTCAGTCTGTTTTTTTTTCCTCATATTATTCAATATTTTTTGTTCAATTAGAAGTTCAATTTTCCAATTGAGGTTTTTGAAATTCAAGTTTACCTGTATTTTCTTTTAGTGAATTGTTAGTGTTTTCTGGATACTGTGTAAGTTGGACTGGAACTTTGTTTGATATCTTGGCTATGCAGTTTCATTAAGGCGAAAAGTGAAGTAGCTTTGGAAGATGTGAGTCAAGTAGTGGAAATTGGGATTGAATTGTTCAATATCTCTCAGAACAAGCTTTATGCCCAGGTTTCTTATCTCTCACTAACGAATTCCCCCCTTTTATGTTACAGGAATTGTTGGTTTAATTTATCACTTTTTTCTACTGTTGTTTTTTTCTGGTGAATTAGGTTAGATGGGGAAGTATCTTAGTCAAAGTGCTTAATAAATACAGAAAGAAGTTGCATTCCTTGAAAGTCCAGTGGCGGCCATTGTATGATACTCTGATTCAAACTCATTTCACCAGGTGAGTCAGTGAGTCTGGTTTTATGTTATTCCCTATTCCTTTTTGTAGATTAATGAAACTAGAATTGCAATATCTTATGTCCTGAGAATGAATTTCAAACATGTTGCTGGGTTCATTTCAATTTCTATTTAAGTTTGTTTTCTCTTTTATGCTTTCAAATTATGTACTTTTGTGCTCAAAACTGAATATTACTTTACAGGAATACAGGTCCAGAAGGATGGAGATTGAGACAAAGACACTTTGAGACAGTTACTTCACTTGTTAGATCCTGCAGGAGATTCTTTCCAGCTGGTTCTGCCTTGGAGATATGGTCTGAGTTTGGGTAAGATAAGATTATGAGTCTCATTTTAATTTATCAAGCAACTTGTGATTCTCATAGACCTGATCTTGGAGAACCCTGTAATAAGTGAGATGTTACAAGTTGACTAGATTTCAATATATTTCAAAGATAGTTCATATATTCTCTTCATGTTTTGACTGATAGTTGGCATATGTCTAAGGCTTTGTAATTTGTTTTGCCTTGTGCGTTGCATTTTACTGAACCTCCTATCACCATACACACTTAGAGACTTACTTGTTATGACTTCCAAAATTTTGAAAATAAATTTCTATAGGGGTTAACTTTGTCATTTTAGGTGATATTTAATAAATAATCATTACCCTCTATGATATAAAAAATTGTTTATCATCTTATTTATTGCTGAAACAATTGTTAAAAAAAAATCCAGGCGAAGGAGTAAGAGTTCTCAATTTAGCCATTTTAGGATTAATTTGCTTGACCTTGATTATCATACCATAAGTAAATAGTGTCATTAGCTAGGTGAAGATTATGGAACTTATAACCTTGTGAATTTTGGTAAAACTTGTGTGATTACCTGACTTAAATGCTTACTTTTTAAAAATACTTTGCAGTTCTCTATTGGAAAATCCATGGCATAACTCATCATTTGAAGGATCTGGGTTTGTGAGGCTGTTTCTACCTACCAACTTGGATAACCAGGACTTCTATACAGAGTAAGGAACACCTTACTTCAGGAACTCGTTTATCTTTACTATTTCTGGATCTATTCTTGTTGTAAGTTCATATTCCTTTTTTTTTTTTAAGCGATTGGGTTAAAAAGAGTTTGGAGCTGTGGGACTCGATACCAAATTGCCAATTTTGGAACAGCCAGTGGGCAGCTGTCATAGCACGGGTTATAAAGAACTGCAACTTTATCAACTGGGAATGCTTCTTGCCAACACTTTTCACTAGATTCTTAAATATGTTTGAGGTAAGTGGCTAGGTTAACCAGTTACCCCTCTTGTCCAAAACCCATAATTGAACTTTAACTTTATTTTGCCTAATGTGTACGTTATATGAGTAAAGTGCTCCAGGGATGCATTCCTGAACTGTAATTTTTTAGCTTTTAATGATAGCAGAGATGGAGACTTGTTCAACAGAGCTGTGTTATTGTTTGGTATTTGTAATTAGGTGATGTAAGAGTAGGACTTGTTCAGCAATCTGCCTGGCAGTGCTTTTAGGGTGGGAAAATCTTTAATCATTTATGGATTCTAGGGTTTGCAATTAAATAGTGTTGTGAAGTGTGTTGGATTAGAGGAGATGTTAGCTGGATTGCAGAATTTTAACTGCATTTTTCTGGCAGTGGAGAAATAGAGAAAGATAAAAAGTAGGAAGATAAATAAGAACTATGTATTTGTTGAGATAGGTGTGGAAGAGAAGAGATGAGCGTCACATTAGGCAGATGTGCTTGTATGAGCAAAGCATTCTTAGTTAAATCACAAATCATTGATTAAAAGCTCAATGCAATGAATAACTATATAGATGTTTGCAGTTGTGATTTCTTCCGTGGTTTAGCAAACTTATCATTGAATTTCAATGTCATTGAACTTCAACTTATTCTCAACTTGATTTTGTTTCAATAAGGTTATTATTGCTAAATTTTTATATATTTTTAGCCCATTTTTTATGTCCTAACTATGGTCTTATAACCCATTTTTAACACCAAATAAACCCATCAATCCTGAACTTTATATACTATTTTCTTATCAGCGTGTTATGTGGGTTTAGCAATTTGTTTCTGTTGTGTTCTGATGGCCTTGGGCATATGCTAAGGCAAAAACTACATGCTTATATGGATAAATTATGTTAATGTGGATAAAACGAGATATAGGTGGGCTTCTCTAATCTTGACACATTTGTAACTTGCTTTTTCTAATTTGGACTAGAGTAGGAAAAACTCTATAATACTTGTATGTTTTTTGACATGGGAAAATACTTGATTATCACTTATGGGAAGTAAATTGATACTTACAGGTGTCTAGGTGGCTGAATATTCCTAGACATTAGTAGAACTACATGTTTCTTGAATATTAGGTCCGAACTTAAAATCAATAAGATACATAAAAATAATAACTCGCCAACATGTGAAGGTGTAGGTTTTAGGGAAAAAATAATTATGTTATGTATTTCTTTAGAAACAATTACATATAGATAGTAGAGGATCAGCTTCAAATTAGGAAACCCTTAGAAAATAGGAAATCTCTCAAATTAGCTGATTTCTATATTAAAAAGGGAATATTAGATTCTTTTTTAAAAATTAAAAAGGAAATATTATATTATTTCCTAAAAATCTGACAGAAGGTACTAGCATAAAACTAATAAAAGACAAAAAATTAATTTGCAAAGTTCTTTTTTCCTTCTCCACATGATGGTTCCTCATTTAAAACAATTATAGCCTTAAGCTTTCTATTGGGAAAAAAAAAAATACAAGGAACCTTAACTTGGATACATTGAAAGAATTGCCTATGTCTAATCAAAGAAAGGGGAATATCAAATTCAATTTTATTTTAGATTGGGATAGCATGGTGAAATTTGACTAACACAACGTGCAACCATTCTGATTCTTGACTTGAACATTTTCATGTTATTTTCGTGATCATCCTTCTTCTGCAATCTCTATTATTGCATTTTTTTTTCCCGTGCCCTTGATTCTACAAATAATTTGATGTCTTGACAAGGAACACTTTCAGTTCTTCATTTTCTTCTTGTTCTAATTGGACCTTGCATTTTCTTAGATGGTGTTTCAACAATTAGAGCACTGTAGGGTCTTATATTTCTCTCATCTCCTTTATTTTCATCCAATAAGTTTTTCTTTTGATCTTCAACATTTTGGTGTCAAAACATGTAATGTTTTGTTTTTACCTTGTGGTGAAACATGTGAGATAAGTCGTCATATATCCTAATTTTTATCCAATGAAAAGCTGGATAAAGGAAAATAAATGCCATTGAACTTGCCCAATCCAAATATTCCATTTTCCACTCGTCAAATTTTGCTTATTAGCATGTCGAAGAAGATTGACCACATGAAATTCAAACTTAAAGGACAGTGGAATATCTTTTTGGACAATTCAGTGAGGTACATATTAGAAGTATTTGATTCAGCTTATTACTCGGTTCGAAATTGGAGCCAGATAAAAGAAAGAGGACAAGCATTGAACTTGTCCATGTCCAAATTTTTATCTCCACTTCTCAGCATGGGTAGGAAATCTTTTAGGAACATATTCCAACATTAAACAACTCAAACTCTCAGCATGGATTTGAACTTTTTTTTAAAATTTATTTCCATTACCTCTTTCACCTATCATGAACTTCTAAATGGTTATGATTGTTTGCTTTTTCCAAATAGAGATAGGAATTTTTTGAGCAATTTGTGAACTGCTTTTGTGGTGGGTAAAACTTGAATATTTGGTGGATTTTATGGTTTGAAATTTAAGAAAATAAAGGATATGGTGTTCATTGTTTTAAATAGTTAAATATTATTTGAATTAGTTGAGATTTGGGGTAAAAAGAAGTTTGATTTTGAGAATTTGATTGCTTGAATTTTCTGATAGCAAAGAATAAATAAATAGAAAAGTACGAACTTGATACTATGTTGTCTCACTTGATTATACTATTATTATGGTGATGTCATTACATAGAAGAATACCACAGCTATAGTTGTAATTGTGACATGTGGTATAGGCCATTTGAATACCCTTACAAATAAATGGTCACAATTGTAAATTTGGTCAAAGTTGGTAACTTTTTGGTCATTAATCCTTTATAAAGATCATTAATTATTGGGAAAATAAATTTTTAATGAAGAGTTTTCTTGGTATGTATTAAAACTCCTAGGTAACAATAAAACTCTATGATACGAAGATTTGACCAAAAGATATCTAGCATAATATTGAAAAAATTCCTAATAATGTATCAAAATAAAATGCAATTTTTATTTTTCTAGTACATGAGGAGAAGTCTTTTGAATTACCCATAACAAAGGGTAAAGGGAAGGATGGAAAGAGGAACATCAGGGGACATTTTATTTTCCTTTCTGAAATTTTGTTCTCCCTTGGTTTACAAGTGTGGTTGGTAGGATGGATAGGAGGAAGGAAAGATAGAGGGAAAGGATTGGAGAGAAAAAAAAAAAAAGAACATTTTTCCATTGTCTATTTAGATGGACAAGTAAAGAAGAGCTCCTTCCATCCCTCCATGGGGCCTATAAAATCAGTCCTTCGTTGTAAGGATTAAACTGAGAATGTTTGTTAACCTTTATTGCTCTTAAGTTCTTAAATAAGCATTATCATTTGGTGGTTATTTGTCAACCCATGTTGCAGATAGTCCATCCCTTTTCTCCTTCATTTGCTTCCAAACATCACAAAGAAAATCCAACAGTCTACCGTCTCCTCTTCCATCCACCCTTGCCTTGTTTAACCCTTCTTTTTTGTCCTTCCAACCAAACGTAGCCTTAAAAGGTTCTATTGTAACTGATAGTGGAATTTATTTGAAATTTTGGCATTATTAATTTCAGATTTGGTAATATGTTTGATGTTGTTTAGTCTATTTATGGTAAAAATATGCATGCCAGTCATTTAGACTGAGTACCTTTTATGGAGTATAAAATAGTCAACAGTAGAAGAGGAAAGAAGTAGGAAGTTGCGATAAACAATGGCTTACGATTTTTCACTTAATGCAACTTCATTTGAATATTTAAAGTGGGATGGCTGAGAAGAATATACCAAACTTGCAAATTGTATGATCCTAACAATTGTTTTAAATTGACTTGTATTTTTATTCTTTACCTTTCTAGAAGAAATTTCTGATCCTTCTTTTTGTAAATGTTTTTTTCTCCATTCATCATTTCATCTACTCTGTATCACCATTTGGAATATATATGTTTAATGCTCAAGTATGGTAATTATAGGTACCTGTGGCAAATGGAAGTGGATCATATCCTTTTTCTGTTGATGTTCCCAGAAATACAAGATTCTTGTTCTCCAATAAAACATCTACCCCAGCAAAGGCTATTGCAAAATCAATTGTAAGATTATATAAGTTTAAAATTCACAGAATTTGTTGACTGATGACATGTCAATGATTTATAGATTATGATGCTGGGTTTGTAATTACAGGTATATCTACTGAAACCCGGTACTTCAGCACATAAGCATTTTGAGAAATTGGTTGACCTCTTAGAACAGTTTGTCTACTAACGAATGCTCTAAATTATCATTTCTGAAGCATGTGAATTTATTATAGTTGTTGTCTGAACTGGTTTTTATTGTTCCAGATATTATCATCCTTCTAATGGTGGTCGCTGGACTTATTCATTGGAGTGGTTTTTGCTTTATTTGGTTATAACATTTCAGAAGCGCTTACAGCATGAGCAACAGTAAGAATATACCAGCATGACTAACATATGAGCTGCATATTTGTTTTGACATGTTTTGAACTAGTTCTATTCAAATGCTTTCTATACAGGAGTTCAGATAACACTGGACAAGATGAACTATTTCTAGGAAGATTGGAAAGGACTTCTTTTGTTAATGTGCTGCTGAAGTTAGTTGATCGTGGACAATATAGCAAGAATGAACATCTTTCTGAGACTGTTGCTGCAGCAACTTCTATTTTGTCATATGTGGAGCCCTCTTTGGTTCTTTCATTTTTAGCATCTCGGTTCCATCTGGCTTTGGAGACGGTTAGTAGTGTTGCGTAGAATTCCTAGAGCTAGGAATACTTGGATATTATATTTTTCACTGGTTGTCTGAACATACAAGAAGCGGCTTCAAATAAAGCATGCCTAATTGATTGGATGGTTAATTTTCACTTCTTTAAACTATGATTCTTTCACCACATTAACTTTACCAATGTTTACATCTAGTCAGATGACTGCCACCCACCAGTTGAAGACAGCTGTTATGTCCGTAGCATTTGCAGGGCGTTCGCTCTTTCTCACGTCCCTATCAACTTCAGTAAAACATGTTGATCTTGGAGGTGGTGATGATGCATTCCTTGATCTTTTGATGATATCATTATCTAATGCATTGCTAGGTATGGATGCTAATGATCCTCCCAAAACCTTAGCGACCATGCAGTTAATTGGGTCCATATTTTCCAATGTAAGTTCCAAACTTAAAGACCGTGATAATCACAGCAAAAAAGTTCTAATATTATATGTCAATAGTCTGTGAACACTGTTTGCTAATTTACCTATAATGACAGATTTCTTCCTTGGATGATGAAAATAGTGAATTGTCATTCATGCCAATGAGCCGCTTTGCTGAGTGGTTAGATGAATTCCTATGTCGACTATTTTCATTACTTCAACACTTGGAACCCAGTAGTGTTCTGTAAGTAATGGCATTTTGCCTGTCTCCTTTTAGTTCCCCTCCTGTTTTCATGTATCTAGAAATGCTTAATTAGATTGTTATTGACTTCTAACTTTCCCCTGAGGTTGGAATAACCTGTTATTTGTGTGACAGGAATGAAGGTCTGCATTCATCAGCAACATCTGGGACCTTTCTGGTTGAGGATGGTCCCTATTATTATTGCATGCTTGAAATCTTGCTTGGGAGGCTCTCGAAATCGCTGTACAATCAGGTTTCAGTTGTGGTCTCATACTGAAAGTTCAGCAGACCCTTTTTCTTAAGGAAGAGAGGATCTTGTTAACTGTTTTTTAAATTATAATAGGCTTTGAAGAAAATTTCGAAGTTTGTTCAGACAAACATTCTTCCTGGAGCAATAGCAGAAGTTGGACTGCTTTGTTGTGCATGTGTTCATTCAAACCCAGAAGAGGCAGTCGGTTCCCTTGTTGAGCCAATTCTGTCTTCTGTGATATCTTCTTTAAAAGGAACTCCTGTTACTGGGTTTGGGGGTAGAGGAAGCCCTGAAGCCTCTGTTTCAACCAAGGTTGCTAATTATTATTTTTTCCTCATTAGCTTTTATCTTGACGAGATTCTTGATGTTAAAGTTTGATCAATATTTTCTCAGGCAAAACCAACACTTTCTCCTGCTCTTGAAACATCAATTGATTATCAATTAAAAATACTGTCAGTTGCCATCAGCTATGGAGGTGCTGCACTTCTTCGTTACAAGGAACAATTCAAAGAAGCTATTATATCTGCTTTTGAATGTCCCTCATGGAAGGTCTTTTTGCCTCTAATTGACTTTTACCTCTGAAAATTGAACATTCACTTGGCAAATATATGAATAGGATGCTTATTATACATGCTGAACATATTATTGTTTATTATATGTATATGTTGACAGCTCTTGTATGTGACAGGTTAATGGAGGTAGGGATCATCTTCTTCGATCCCTCCTTGGTAGTTTGGTTCTCTTTTATCCTATTGATCAGTACAAGTAAGCTTATTTATATATATATATATATGTATGTATATATTAATTCAATGAACTTTTAAAGTTTTTTTTTTCCTTCTGTTCTGCATTATCTTAAAAGTTCAATATATGATTTCGCAGGTGCATGTTGCGCCATCCTGCTGCTGCAGCTTTAGAAGAGTGGATCAGCACAAAGGGTTATAACAGTAGTGAAGAATTGATAGGCCCAAAGTGGCATGTTCCAAATAATGAAGAAATACAGTTTGCAAATGAACTTTTGAACCATCATTTTCAATCAGCTTTAGATGATCTTTTAAGAATATGCCAAAACAAAATCCACTCTGATCCAGGTAATACTGATTTATTTTTCTTATAGTTTTTTTGTATGATGTGCATTATTGTTTTAATATTAATTTGAAGAGCTTGTGCTCTCCCTGATGTAGGAATAATAGTGTTGTATGAACTGTGATCTCTGTGATCCCCATGTTGTAATGTTTTTTGTTCTTCAGTGTTTCTAAATATTTTTGAAGTGTTACTCCTACTACATATCAATACCCCTATAATCATTGCATGTGCCGTAATATTCAAGAGAGATAGAGCTTCTATTTTAGGGCCATGCTTCATAATCCTGACATTTATGTTTAATTTGCTTAATATTATCTGTTTTTTCTTATTGTTATTGCTAATTGCATGCTGACCTATTATCAGGAAATGAGAAAGAGCACTTGAAAGTGACTCTTTTGCGTATTGATTCTTCACTGCAAGGTGTTTTATCTTGCTTACCTGATTTCAGCCCATCCTCAAGGAATGGGATTGCCGAAGACCCGATTCATGGTTCTTTCTTGATAGCTGGGGCAACAGGTTCAACTGTTGGCAGCATTGAATTGCGTGAAAAAGCTGCAACAATTATTCACACAGCTTGCAAGTAATATTTAAGTTTCGCAAGTCATTCTATTTCCTTTTGCCTATTGCAGGTGCCCTTATTTTCTAAATATTGTTTAATACATTGGCAGGTACCTGGTAGAAGAAAAATCAGATGATAGCATCCTATTGATACTCATTGTCCGTATAATGGATGCCCTGGGCAACTATGGTAAGATGATGTATTTGGATGAATTGCATTCTCTGAACTTTGTTGTACTGCTGTAGCATCATTCCTTTGAGCCTATTTTTGACATCCCTTATTCTAACAGGAAGTTTGGAGTATGATGAGTGGTCAAATCACCGACAGGCTTGGAAGTTGGAATCTGCTGCCATTATAGAGCCTCCAGTAAATTTCATTGTATCATCTCATTCTAAAGGAAAGAAAAGGTAAAGAATCCTATTTTGATATTTTTCTGTATTATTGCTTGTACCATGCAGTAAATTCCTAGCATTTATTTTAGACATTGAATCTATTCTTGGTTTTCAGGCCTAGGTGGGCTCTTATAGATAAGGCATATATGCATAGCACATGGAGATCATCACAGTCATCCTATCACCTATTTCGTACAAGTGGGAATTTTTCTCCATCAGACCATGCGCTCCTTTTAATGGAAGATCTACTTAATCTCTCTTTGCATAGCTATGAAACAGTCCGTGCGTAAGTTTTCTAGTGTTCTGCAATCTGCATATGATTAACTGCTCTGCTTAATGAATTCCCCTTTCTCCCTCTGCTGGGTTAGAAGAGAATAGTATGCCGTATTATATCATTAATTTTGTTGAACTTGATTAACATGCTGTCGCTTGTGTTTGTTTTAAGCATTTTGTTTTGGCATCTACATAAATCTCACATGCATATTATTCATCTTGTGACATTTCAAGTTTTATGCAATGGAAAAATGCCAATTTAAGCCCCAGAACTGTGTTGGGTTTGTTCTCTCAACTGAAATTTTTTTCTTTAAGCCCTTGAACTTCTAATTTTGTTTCATTAAGGATTTTATTCGATGAAAAAATAAATTAACATTTTTTTTTGCTAAAAATAGATTAAAAAATTAAGGAAAATACATGCTTCAGCGCTTGAACTTTTTGAGTTTGTTCTGTTGAGCCCCTTAACTGAATTTTTGTTTTATTTATCTCTCTGGCTTTCTATTTTGAATTTTCACCCCTCACCAACAAAGTACAGGCTCACAAAAATCTAGAGCAAACCCATGTAGTTTATCCTCCTTAATCACTAAAAATGACCATTTTCAGTTTTTTTTCTTTTCTTTTCTTTCCATATTCTCTTCTGCAGTGAAATTTCAGGCTCATGTGTGTTCTCAATAGAATAAAAAATAGAAATCCAGGAGTTCAATAGAGCAAAAATTAGTTGAGAGGCACAATATAACAAACTCGCAAAGTTGAGGGATTGAGATATGCATTATTCAGTATGCAATTGGTTTTTTGTTTAGTTGTACTTGATTCGTTTCTTTTTATTTACCCTCCTTCCTGTGTTTGATATTCTGTCTATTTCAAATTGCCTAGCACATGGTGAGTGGTTGTCTGATATGCTTTGTTAACCTGTTGTATATAGCCATTTGATATTCTATCTATGTCAACTTACTTAGCAAATGATGAATGGTGGTCTGATATGCATTGCTGGCATTTTATATAGACTTGCTGGAAAGTCGCTGCTGAAGATGATTAAAAGGTGGCCATCTATGATTTCAAAGTGTGTCCTCTCTCTTACTGGGAATTTACAGAACCCCAAGTCCCCAGAGTATGCCGTGTTGGGTTCTTGTGCTGTCCTTTCTACACAGGCAGTTCTTAGGCATTTGACAATGGTAGTTGTTTAACACATTGGTTGAGATGAGTCTTTTTGACGTTATTTTTTCTCCTGATGCTTCATTTTTCATTTCAGGATACAAAATCGTTGTCTTCATTTCTTCTTGGAATTCTTTCAAGGTGACCCATGATTTTCTATGATATTTTGCCGATACTTATATTTTTTAGTTTGCTTCTCATTTTCCTTTTCCTTTTATTGTAGCTCACATCATGAGTCACTGAAAGCCCAAAAAGCAATTAATGAGGTAAGTTTTCCATGTTTGTTATATGTTGTATTTATGACTTTCTTGTTCTCTTATATGTTTTTGAGATCCAACAGCTTTTTGTCAAGTACAACATCCACTTCTCTGGAGTGTCTAGAGCCATTTTCAGGGCATCAGACAATCATGTAGATGGACCAGAATTTGCAGATCTGGTTTCTCACATTGGATCTATGAGTTTTGATTCTACTGGCTTGCACTGGCGGTATTTATCTAAATTCTTATCCACTAAATATTTGTTGTAGATTCTGAGCTTGTTAATGTCTTATTGGTGAACTGCTTTGGCTGTGGTAAGGGCCATTGAATTGTTGGACCTGTAAATAACATATGTGCAGTTGAAGTTTACATTTGCAAATGCAGTTTAAGTGGCCCTGGAAACATATGTATGCTGGAACTTTAATTACTTAAAAAAACTCATTTCCATAATTATTTTATGTGGTTTTATGTTTGTGTACTTATCTGGACATTGCTAGAAATTCATTTTTGTATTCTTTTCCCTGTCAGCTATAACCTGATGGCTAATAGGGTTCTGCTTTTGTTGGCTATGGCGTCTAGAAGTGATCCAAACTCCTCTTCGAAAACACTGAGTGAAACTGCTGGTTAGCAATTTTCTATGGGCTGACTCTTTGCTTCTTACTAGCAATTCTTTGCATTTGTTTAATGAGGATATTTTTTCTTAGCATCATTATATTGTTCATGTCTTTTCAGGCCACTTCCTTAAAAATTTAAAAAGTCAACTTCCTCAGACAAGGATACTTGCCATATCAGCTCTGAATACACTACTAAAAGATTCACCCTATAAAATCTCAGCTGAGAATCAACGAGCTGTCTCTAGGGAGCTGCAGACAACTACCAAGTCATCTCTTGAAGGAGCATTAAGTGAAATTTTTCAGGAAGATGGATTTTTTAGTGAGACTTTGAATAGTCTTTCTCATGTTCACATCATCACCGATGTTGACAGCACATCTAGGGGAAGTCATGGAAATTCTTCTTTTCAAAGCCTGGCAGACAAATCGATCACCCGTTTTTATTTTGATTTTTCAGCTTCTTGGCCACGTACACCTAGTTGGATTTCTCTACTAGGAAATGACACTTTCTACTCTAACTTTGCACGGATTTTTAAGCGACTAATACAAGAATGTGGTATGCCTGTTTTCCTCGCCCTTAAAAGTACATTGGAGGAGTTTGTAATTGCTAAGGAAAGGTCTAAGCAATGTGTTGCTGCTGAAGCATTAGCTGGACTGCTGCACTCTGATGTCAATGGTCTTTTAGAGGCATGGGACAATTGGATGAAGGTTCAGTTGCAGAGTATTATTCTTTCTCAATCAGTGGAATCTGTACCTGAGTGGGCAGCTTGTATACGCTATGCAGTTACAGGAAAAGGTAAATTTGGTATCAGAATTCCTCTTCTGAGGCAACACATTTTGGACTGCTTGATGGCGCCTTTGCCTGCATCTGTAACAACCACAGTAGTTGCAAAGCGCTACACTTTTCTTTCAGCTGCACTTGTAGAAGTATCTCCACATAAAATGCCACTGCCTGAGATACAGCTCCACAGTAAACTTCTCATTGAGTTGTTGGCTAATATGTGCCATTCATCTGCTCAAGTAAGGATGCTAATTTATAAAATTCTCTCAATTTATTTATTTTTTGTGACTGATGTTTATTATGAAGAATATTTAAGGAAATGAAAGATGAAAAAGAAATCATTGTTAGCAAATGATTTATTTAAAAGAATTAACCAGTGATTATATTTTTCTACCCTTCCTTTGCCATGAAAGTTGGAGTTGCATTATCATTATATTTTGATGTCAATTTTGCATGTGACAGGTAAGGGAAGCTATAGGTGTAACCCTGTCTATTTTGTGCTCCAACATTCGCCTTCGTTCTTCATTTGTTCATAATCATTCGAGTGAAGAAGGAAATACTGACATTGATAATGAACTGAAAGAGGAAAAATGGGTTCTGTTTCTTACAGAACGAGCATCTGACGTGGTCACCAATATTCAGAAAACTAGTCCCTCAGACAATTTGGAGATACCAACAAGGACAGCTCCTCTAAATGGGTCCTTGAATGGAGATGCACAAGATGACATTAAGTGGATGGAAACGGTACTAATTTTTAGAATAACTTGAAAAAAAATTTCTCTAACTTTTATAAACTCTATTTCATCAATTATTTTTATTTTTTTGTGTAGCTATTTCATTTTGTAATCTCGACACTGAAATCTGGAAGATCATCTTATTTGCTGGATGCTATTGTGGGATTTCTCTATCCTGTAATTTCCTTGCAGGTATGCTACATTTTTCTGTTAGTATATCTTGAGTGGTTTAGGGTCTACAACCTTGACACATGAACTCCAATGAGAAGGAAACCAGGTGTCCCTTATTACCAGTTTCTACCTTTCAACTGGGTCTACAACCTTGGTTTTCCATTCTCATGATTCTAGCTTCTCAGAAGCTATTCCTAAATCAGAGGTTGTGTAGGAGTTTCTAGAATTGGTATCATGAATATGGTATTTATTCCTATATAAATGCTATATGCCAAAGGTTTAACAATAAAAGTAGACTTCATAAACTTATTTATTATCTTCTTAGGAGACAAATTTAAATTCCATCATGTTTTAACCAAGGCAACCAATAAATTCTGTATTAATATATAATTTCTATTTATTGAATTCTATACTAAAATATTCTGAGAAGAAGAAAATAAATTTCCTTCCTTTCCTCTGTTTAATCCTTGTAATGCAATTAAGGAACCAAACAAGCTGTAAGAGCTTAGACCTGATCATGGGCTTGGTGTACTTGTGTGGTTCAGCCTGAATATCTTCTGTGCATGGGCATATTTTTTTTTTCTTTAGACTGGGCCCAGCCTTCAAAAAGCTGGAGTAATTTTTTGGGTAGGCTTATGAATACATTTTCCTTAAAACCCAGCCTAAACTTAAAACTAAGGTATTTGTTCTATTCGAGCTGGCTACGCGGTAGAATAGATTTGGTTGGTTGGGCTGGCACCGGATTTGGTAGGCAATTCTGGCCTGAAGATTTTAGGCTGCTTTATGATCAGGTGTACTGGTAGTTAACTCTGTTACTCCATAAGCCAAGTTGAATCCGTGTTGCGGAATATATTGTAATTATTGAGCAATTTCATATGGAAGCAATAGGTTCAAATTTTTGGTGATTTTGGAATCCACATCATCATCTGATGAATACTATTAACTTGTTCAAGGAAACATCAAATAAAGATTTGTCAACCCTTGCCAAGGCTGCTTTTGAATTGTTAAAATGGAGGATTTTCTGGGAACCTCATCTACAGAGGGTTATTTCAGTGATTCTTTCTTCAGCCAATGATTCAAACTGGCGAACCAGATCAGCTACTCTGACATATCTGCGTACATTCATGTACAGGTATATTATTTTTCTGACGGTTCTCTTATGCATCAAATTCTTTTAATTGCCCTGGGCTTATTAGAAATATCTGTTTGGTCTCTAATTTGAGCTTTTGTTTCTATGAGTTAATATTTTAATGAAGTGCTGGGATTCTTAAACTTCTTTCAATTCTAGTCATTTCCTTAAAGCATACAAAAGTTGTCATGCTCTACATATGCTTGGTGTATTGTCTGTCGCAAGTATGGATGATCTTGGAGCCATTCACTGATTACTTGATAGGTGTAGGCTTGTTTGTTGTAATCAACTCGAGCTTGTGGTCGTTTATGATGTCAATTCTAATGGAGGTGTGTACTCTGTTATCCACAGGCACACTTTTATTCTTTCAAAGGTGGAGAAACAACAGATATGGCAAACAGTTGAGAATTTACTCAGAGACAACCAAGTAGAGGCAAGATCTTGGCTGAGTTTTGAATTCAAGAATATTGGATATTAGTATATCTAAATTTGAATGAAACATTATTTGCTTTTAACAATAATTTGAAATACTTTTGATTTGAATGATTGCATTTGTGGTAAAGAAGTTTGAGAATCTTGTAATAATACAATTGGCTTGAAGTCTTAAGTGGCCTGCTTGTTGTGAAAAGTCCTGTTACCAGAGGAGTCAAAACCTAATGGAATTCTGATTTTCTGTGATGGAGTAGTCCTTGTCTAGAATTTGAGATTGGTTTCTGTTCAGTTATTTCTTTTTTCTGATTTTAATAGCTACTATATTTCAGGTTAGAGAGCATGCTGCAGCAGTTCTAGCAGGTCTAGTGAAGGGAGGGGATGAAGATCTTGCTAGCGATTTCCGTGATAGAGCTTACACAGACGCAAGTAACATTCATAGGAAGAGAAAGCAGAGGTTGGTGGCCTGTTAATCCTAAATGTGTTAATTTACCCTCTTTAATGAGGATAAGATTACATTACATTCAACAGAAAATTTTTTAATGAAGTTCTTCATTTGCTGAAAATCTATGATTTGAAACACTTGCATTTTTTTTCTTGTCTCCATGATTCATGTGCATAGGATCATTATTTTTATTTAGTGCTTTGTTTTCGAGCATTAAGGCTTGGTATGGATTTTGTGTTCAACATTGTGATCAACAAATTTCTCTGTGATTGCAGGAGTCAAAGATCTGATCAATCTATTGCATCTGTTCATGGTGCTGTCCTTGCTTTGGCAGCTTCTGTGTTATCTGTTCCATATGATATGCCCAGGTATGTTGATGTTGACAATACGCCATTGGCTATATCATGTATTTTTCAAAGATTCATGCTATGTTTGGTTAGTGGGATGGAAATGGGAAAAAAATGGGAAAATGTACAGAGGAGAGGGAGATGGCAGATGGATAATTAACTATTTTCTGTGTTATTTGGTAATGGAGGGGAAAGAAAGGATGGAACACCCACTTTTTAATGTGTTGACAATTGGGAAGGATAAAAAGGTAAATCAAAATCAGTTGACACTTTGATGCTATATTTGGTAAGGAGGCAAATTGGGAAGGATGGAAGAATGTAGAATGGAGGAAGGGAGATGCAAGGATGGATAATTACATTTTCTTGGTGTTTTGGTAATGGAGGGAACGAAAGGATCGAGCACCCATTATTTTATGCATTGACAATTAAGTCAAAGAAAGACAATTCACAATTCAAAAATTTGCAAGGGTAGAAAGATAAAATGAAGTTCTATTAATCCTCTCCCAAGGAAATTTTTTTTTTTTTGTGGTCCCATAGAGGAATGGAAGTAGATTCTTCCCAACTCATCCCTCCAGCTAAACAATGGAAAATATACATTCTATCATTTCCTTCGTATCTTTCCTCCTACCAAACACATTGTTAAAGTAATATTTTAATGTTTCTATGAAATTATGATTGTGTGGTGTCATAGCTGGAGCATTCATATTCTCAGGCAGCTTATTGACCCTCATAAATGATATTTGGATTATTTGTAAAACTATTAGGCAAGAAAAATAGTGTGATTTGTGTGGATTGGTTGTATCACACAAAAACAATCATATCATGTTTTTCATTTTATTACCGGCTGAGGCTTAGCCTTCTTTAGATAGAATGAAAAACATTTTTTGAATAGAACTCTTAATCCATGCAATTGTCCAGTCTTTAGAACTTAATCTGATGCTGAATTCATGCTGTGTATGTGAACTTCCCTTGTTGCCTTCTAAAGGGAAGGAGTATTGCAATAATTAAGAGTTATAATTGTTTTTAGATGACTGAATGATATTGTGTTTTTGGTATGTTGCACAAAATTTTCCTTTCAGATGGTTGCCTGAGCATGTTACTTTGCTGGCTCGTTTTGGAGGAGAACCATCACCAGTGAAATCTACAGTTACAAAGGCTGTTGCTGAATTCCGGCGGACTCATGCAGATACCTGGAATGTCCAGAAAGATTCATTTACTGAAGAGCAACTTGAGGTAGCAGCAGTGTCTTTTAGGGTTTTAGATTATACTGGAACTTAATAGGTTTCCGTTGAGTATAAATAATAACTTCCTTCGTTTGTCATTTGCAGGTTCTGGCTGATACCTCCTCTTCGTCATCATATTTTGCTTGATATAGTGTTACTTTTTTAGGTGGATAAAAGAATATTATAGGAACTAAATGAGTGAGTGCTAGCAAATGAGTGCAAGATTAGAAGGAAATAGTCTAATTCTTGATGAATGTTGTATGATTTAGAAATGAATTATATTCACATTTGCTTCATTTATAATTGCCATGAGAAGTTTATTGTTACTTGTAATTAAGCAGACTGCTCTTTTGTTTGCCTCCTATTTTGTGTAATCTTTTTAAACCGTAGAACTCATTAGATCATCAGATGGTAAATCCCATAATACACAATCCGTATTGAATATGCTTGAGCCATTTCTCATCTCTTCATTTTCATCCTCAAGTTTTTCATGCAACCTTCCTTGTCTGTCCCTTGCTGTGCATGTGCCTCGAGTGCACATACTTTGGTTCCATAGTGAGATGGCAACTCCATTACCGAAAGAAGATGGGCCGAATTGAAAATCCGTAATCGATGCAGGGAAATCGCTGCATTCCCCTGCAAAATTTGCAGATGTTGCACCAGTAGAGTCCGAGATCTTGTTTTGGGGTAACATTCCAGGTTCGTGCTTAGCTCTTGGTAAACCAAGCTTTATTTTTTCAATGGTGTCATCATGTTTGCTAACAATTTGACAAAACCATTAAGATTTTTTCTCCAACTCTGGTGGAGAATCATTGCACGCCTGGTGCGCTTAGGTGCAATTATTGGGTAGTGCTTCATACACCAGATTAGGCTCCTCCCTTTGAAAGGCGACATCAGAGTTTTTTTTTAATAGATAAAAATTGGTTAGGGTAAAAGAGTTCTACTGTTAGAGTTTTTATAAGAGGCAAAAGTTGGCTGTTATTACTTATTATTTCAATATCTGCTGTTGGTTTTTATTATTTCTATCAACTTTCTTTTCGTCTTTAACTTTTCAATATATTCCATCTCATATTATTATAACAGCTATCTTTGACAACAGCTGTTTCTAGTTCATCTTAGCTTTGACAACTACTGTTTCTAGTTCATCATATTATAACAGCTATCTCTTGTGCAGTATATTTCATTTCTTTGTGTTTTATAGACAACAGTAACATTGTACTTGCTCTTCAAACATTAGTGAATTTTATTTCTTGTACAGGCAAAACCATGATGTGTTATTTTTAAACACATGTGTAGGTTGTTGATTGATTAGAAAAACAATTGTATGAATAGCTTCTATCCAAAAACTATGTGGAACATGGGATTCAAGTAAGAATATTCATGCAGTTTCAACAACATGACGATTCTTTTGTTCAACGACTCTATTTTACTCTAGGGTTTGAGGACATGATAGTTGTGCAAAATTCTTTTTTCTTGAAAGAAGTTTATGAGTTGAGAAAAATAAAATTCTCCACAACATAGTTAAAAGCAATAGTTTAAAACGATAGGCGCACGCAAAAGTTCTAATATAATTTGTTAGTAATACAATATAATTTACTAAAAGTACAAATAATAAATTTAGCAAATACAATCAAGTAACTGATAAAACTTGTGAAAAGTCAATTCATGTGATAAAAAAAAATCCATAACATTTAAAAGAAAAAAATAAAGTCTATGTAGTTATATAGAAACCTCTTAGGTACTCTTATCTTTGAATCTTCAACTATGTTTGCTTTATCCTTCTACTCCACTGAACGAATGGAGTTCTCTTCTAAAACAGCAAAATGTGTATTTCTTGGTTACATTCGTTATATTCCAAAATAGTTGTTCTCTTATAGTTATCAAAAAAGTATATTCTTTATGATGTATGAATAAAAAAATAAAATGATTAGTTTTTATACAATTATTTATGAATAAAAAAATTTTAGAAATATATATTATATAATTTATTAAAATAATAAATTAATTTAAAATAATTTTAAAATAATTTTCTTTTATATAATAGAAGAAGGCAGGTTAAATGGTGAAATATAAATAAATATTAAAATAAAAATAATATCTTAATTTTTGAAATGATAATTTTTTCTTTTTATTAGAAAAAGTTCTAATTGTTTTTAAAAAAACTCAAAATGTAGCTTTTTCAAATAGGTGTTAAATATAGAATCAGCTAATAATTGTTGTTTGAAATATTTAACCAAGGCTATTGGGTACAAAATAGCTAAAGGCTGGCTCAAAAGGTTGTAATAAATACTCCCTTAATTATTTTTTTTAAAAAAAGTAGTTATTTTATTTGTATTAATTTTTACATTTTCTATTTATTTAATAACATGCAACAATTTTTCGATTGTAGTGTATGAATTTATTATGACTCTCGTCATCAAATGAATTAAAAGGTTAAAAAAAGATAATATAAAAAGAATAGTTAGCATTTTGTACATATATACAACGAATGCTAAATAATTTATTTTTATAAAAAGACAATTGTAATATATTTTTTATGATGACCCAAATGAAAAAAAAAAAACAATAATATATATAGGATAATAGGTGTAAGTGAAAAGTAATATAAAAAAAGAAGATAAAAATAGGAAAAATTATAAATTTTGCTGAATTTCATAATTATATATAATGTTTTTAAAAATTTATTTAAATTATATAAATTTTTATTTTTGAAACAAATATAATTTTAATAATAGAAAACTACTCTCAAAACCTAACAGGTGTTTAAAGTATTCCCAACAGCCTCCTTAATTTCCTTATTACCTAAATTTAGGGAGTTTTATATCTTCCAATAGCCTCTTTATCTTCCTCCATACCTATTTAACTTCTAAAATTTATATTATCTCTCCTCATAGCCACTAAAAGTTTCTAAGTAATATTTTATTATTTCTCTTTTGTCTCTTTTGTTCTTTTCTCTCTTTTTCCTTCTTCTTTTCTCTTATTCAACAGTTTTTTTATCTTCCTCCTTGCCTATCTCACCCCTAAAATTTACATTATCTCTCCTCATATTTAAGAGTCACTAAGAGTTCCTAAGTAATATTTTATTATTTCTCTTTCCTCTCTTTTGTTCTTTTCTCTCTCTTTCCTTCTTTTTTTTCTTACTCTCTCTTCATTTTTTAGATAGTTTTATTAATAAAAATTTAAAATAGAGAGTGAGATAAGGAATATTGTCAGAATGCCCACAATTTTCAAGATAAATTAAAATATGGTGTAAATTTTTTATAATATAATAGTGAGTAAGATATGAAGTACTATTGAGAATGCTATTATGTGGATTAACGGAATGGAATAGTTGACTCTGATATGGATCAAATATACTGAATGAATTAAACAATTGGATTAAATAGAAAGCACTCTAGTCCAATTATAATTATATATATTTAATTCAATTAACATATTTAATCTACGTCCATATTAGCTACTTTATTCGATCAATATATATAAATGTCAGCTAAATTCTGAGATTGGTTCTGCACTAACAAAGTTATATTTGTTTCAAAAATGAAAATTTATATAAGTTAAATAAAAGTTTATATATCATGTAAAGTTCATGATTTTTTTAGTAATTTTTCCTATAAAAAAATATAAGATTTTGGGCATATATTAATTGTATATATCCTCATATATAAATTGTAGTACTATGAGAAAGAAATACGGTTGGAAGGGTAACCGTATTTCCGTACAACATGTGCATGAAAATTTAATCATACAGGATAACTCTGTTCCTCAACTTGCATTTGCCGGTTGGAAACCCATACGTCAGCCAATAATAGAATATAGGGAAAAATAAGATTTACACTTATATTTTATATATTGTATTAGTACATTCTTAGATTTAAAAATTATACAATTTATTTTTTATATTTATTTTTATTTTACTAAGATGTCATTGTGCTAAATTTTATATTAGAAAAATATTAAATTGTAGTGAAATGATAAAGAAAAAATTATCATTTATCACCTAAAATTTAAGCTATTATATTAGTACTTCCAGAAGTTTAATATATTATACTAGTACCTCTGAACTAAAACAATATTTTTTAACTAATAATAAAGAATTTAAAATTTAATATAAAAATTATATATTTTAATAAAAATAAAATAAAAATAATAAATCATATAGAGAATACTAATATAATATATTAAGATAGCTCTTAGAATCGTTTTCTTTACACACAATGAAAAGGAAATCCATTCAATATGTCACGGGGCCATTACCCTCTCTCCCAAAAGCGCGCTTGCAGGGGTGTGCAGCGCACCCGCTTATAAGTCCAGGACCAACCCCAGAGCCAACCGATGTGGAATCCGTGACAGCTCCCACAGCCAATCCGTGACGCCCTCATCACGGGTGGCCCACGCGACCATTACTCTCTCCACATTGGGTGTGCAGCGTACACGTGCCCGGTGGGTCCGGAGCAGGCTCTGATACCACTTGTCACGGGGCCATTACTCTCTCCCCAAAAGCGCACTTGCAGTCCAGGACCAACCCTAGAGCCAACCGATATGGAATCCGTGACAAATAGTATAAAGCATCTGCTGTCAAAGCTGCTATATTTAAAGCTGGAGGAGATTCCTCCTAAACACTGACCTAATAACTAAATAAATAAAATAGGCATAAGGCATATCTATCTAATTCTATTTGTCACTTTTTTGTCATTTTACTTTTTTTTTTTATATAGGTTTTTAGTTTGAGTTGTTTTTTATATTTTGTTTTTGTATATTTTACTAGTGAATATTTTAAAAATACAATATATTTGGCCATATATAATGACATGATATGATAGAAAAATTCATCGGTATGTGAAATGTATACACTATTTTTAGTGTGATAAACAACATATTATAACAAAAATTTGAATTTTTAAAAAGTAAAATAAACCAAAAAATGAAATATAAAGAGTAATTTGAACAAAAAATCAATCAAAGGATAAAAATGGTAAAATGGACAACTACAGGGATTGGGCATATTTTTGCCAATAAAATATAACTACATGATATTATGATACATCAAGTGAAAGATTTTGTCCGAACTTATATTTTAGATAGAAAAATGCTGCCAACAATTCTTCATGTATTTTCTACTATATATTTCTACTATAAAAATGACATATATCTTTCACTTATAAAATTTCATTATTTTTATAATAAAAATTAGTATTTTATAAAGAAAATACATTTTTTTGCACTAAAAATGTATGATGGAAAGTGCATATTATTTTTCTAGTTTGTTTGGTTATAACTGATATAAAGATAGAATTTAATTTTTAAAATTTATCATATGTTACTCATTAATATTTACTGGTATATATTTTTGTATGTAGGGCTGAAATCGAACTAGGCCGAGCCAAATACTGAGAACTTTAAGCTTTGTTTGTTTAAATCTGTCACAAGCTCAAGATCGATTTGAACTTTAATATTTGAACTCGAGTTCGGTTCATTTCAAAATTAATAAACTCCCAAATTGGTCAAGCTTGGCTCATAAATAACTCAATTATTATGTTTAACAAGTTTAGTTCGAGTTCAAGTTATTAACTAATAATGATAAAAATTTGAGTTCGAATTGTTAACTAATAATGATGAAAATATGAGTTTGAACTAAAGCTTAATAACAAAATATAATATAAATTATCTTTAAATGAGTCTTAAATGAATATGTTCCAAACTTTTAAATGAATACATTTGCGAGCTAACTCGAGAATTAATGAACTAAATAGTATTAAGTTCAAGTTCGAACTCAGCTCGTTAAAATAAACAAACAATATTGAATGAATTTTTTTTCAAACTGAGATCAGAATAGCTCAAAAACGGTCTGGTTCATTCACAACTCTATTTCTATATACTCTTGCAAGCCAATAGGACATTTAGGAAGTGTTTTAGCTATTTTATGGCTCTAGACGGCTCATGAATTTTCAAATGACTTTTTTTTTATGATTTTTTTTAATAATATATTTAAGATTCTAAAAACTTCATATCTATAATTCTTTTTTTTTTTGAAAGTACAACTCTATAAATTCCCTCTTTCAAAAATATTTTTTTATTTTATGTTCTAAAAATATTATTAATTCCTAAATATACCCTCTAGAAATGATATATATATATATATATATATATATATATATTGCAATTTCAGGAATGCACTGAATAACTTTTAAAGTTAGATATGAAAATGACATTTTTGAACAACTTCAAAAGTGCATTTATTCATTATACTTAAGTTAATATAATTATGTATGATAGGCGATAATCACATATAGGTCAAGGGCGGATTTACATGGTGGATGGGGTCGCAACTTTATAAAAAAAAAAAATTCCTTTTTATATATAATAATAGGAAAATATAAATATATAAAATTGCATTTTCAAATATTTAATTTATCAATATTTTAATTAGATTCCAAATATCAATTATTTACATTTATAATTGCTTTTTTGACTTGTTTCGATTCATAGTATAGTAATCTTTAAAATTATAATTTAATGTCTATATTATGGTTAATTTGATTTATTATCGTATTCTACTAATTTTATTTAATATTTAATTATTTCTGTAAAAAGAGATTATTTTTAAATATTAGCAATAAAAATACTATAAATCGCATAAAAACACGAGAACTCATCAAGAATTATTTTAATTTTTTCTTTTAACATTTTTCTTTGTATTAATAAATTGTAATTTAAAATTTTATAAATTATAATATATTTTATTTTATAAATTTATCGTCCCATCAAAAAAAATTTTAGATCCGTCACTAATACAAGTTAAGGGTATATGAATACATTCTTAAACTAGTACAAAAATATTATTTACACATCTTAACTTTAAAAGTCATTTGCACGCCTCAATTTGTAAAATTATAATATTTACACCTTTGTAGGAACTAATATAAATTAGATATGGGTCGAATTTTTTATCGTTTAGTGTGATGTGATAAATGATTTTCAAAATTAAAGAATGCAATCAATATATTTTTAAGCAACATCTACATTATATATATATATACCCTTTTAGTACAAAGCTAAAGCAAAATACCACCCTCTCGAGTCACGACCATTTTCTCAGTACCCAAAAACAAAAACGAAAAACCTTCATGGGGCTGGTCTACTTTACTTCGGGGAAGAAAGATTCTGAAAAGCAGGTAAGGCTTGAAATAAATAATGGCAAATATCAATTTCATTTGGAAACATTCACGAGTTCTTCGAATGTAATTAATGGGGCTGCTCTATTGGTCACTGTAATTCTATCATTTCCATAACAATATATTGACCCTTAAAAAATTAAAACTAACAATGTAATTGAATTCCATTTCCGCAATCAGTAAACAGGAAAAGTTGCTCAGAATAATTAAAAATTGTTACATTACAAAAATTTTTAGTTGAAACGTTAATACATTATAAACAATTTAGATGCAGGCATCATGTAGGAAAAGAACAAAAAAATTGGACAAGATACCTGTTCACCACTAACCCAACAAGCACTAGCATAAGCCGGAAAAATCGAATCTTTCAGAATGGATATATACATACTGACTTGATGGATCGACCTTGGTGATAAACTCACCACCACAATGACTATGCTTTTGACTTGTTATCATCTGCAAAATCAGATTCACCTTCATATTTCGTTATCAACATGTTCAGCAAATCATGATTATAAACTAACACAAAATCCTGGGTTTGAATAAGGTTAAATGGACGGTTCTTTGGATCAACCGATCAATCTTTTGAAGGCTAAATTTAAAAGATTATCAGATTTCATCAGATTTCGAATCGGGTCAAAACGGATTGCCAGGTCTAATAACTATACATATATAAAATAACAGTACAAGTGTCTAGGTTTAACAAATAGTTGATCTTTAACTGTTCTGGCTGATTAGTTAACCTACTATTTTTCCAAATTGGTTTTTCATTTTCAATGTGATTTCAGGTTGCTAGTATTGTTTCCCCATCCTATGTTTTAATAAAGTAAAAATTTCCAAATTGGAAAGAAACTTGGAACTGGGAGAGAGCAAGAGTTCACCTGGTGAGATACTATCTTCATGCACAAAGAAACTAGCAGTTACAATTACATAACAGAGAATGAGCATTAGCCCTTTAAAGTAATTAGAGGTTCCTTCCTGCAAACATAGCATGAATGTTAAGAGGGGATTTATGATGGAACCCTTAGCAAAATTAATAGATATATTATGACTTGCTGACTTATCAGATAAAGAAGCCTGGGAGATTCCAGAAATATGCCTCCAGGCTAAAACCATTCTTTAAGAATATTTATTTTTTTTCATCTTCCCTTAATGATTAGATAGACAAAATCCTTGAGTTTAAAATGGCTTTCAAGTTTGACCACTACAAATAGATATTTCATAAATTTGGAATACAAACCTGCAGAAAGAAGGCTACAACTATAACAGTTATGAAAAGAGTAGCCGTTTCGAAAAGTTGGAAGTTCAAGTCCATAGGTTGCCCCATCATCCACCCAACAACAACACAGAAAGGAATCTGCAGTAATGGCAATAGCACATATTTTCAGAAACCAATGTGCCAAAGATCATGTAATCTGATACAATAGAACAACCACAGCCCAACTAATGTTTCAGAGGCCATCATATAAATAATAATACAAAATATTGTAAAAGGTCAGTGTAAAACTTTCTATAACTGAAGAAATCATCAGGGAGTTAAATAATTTTTTTTATGCCAGCCTTACAAGATGCAATACTTTCAAAGAAAAAAGATATTCATTTTCTTTTTTCCTTTTGTGTGCAAGATCCACATCAAGACCGTAACTTTACTAAAGCACAAATCCCAAACTAGTTGTATTCAGTTACATAGGTCCTATATTCCACCAGGAATACAATTACATCTTCAAAAATATTTTAAGTACACTGAATCCATTCTCAATTTTTCCTAAAATGAAATCAACTACTAAGGAGAGGATATCCCAAAATCTCAGGCCAATATCTGTCATATTATTTTCTTTCTTAATTCTAATTTTCCAGGGGGAGAGAGTGTTATCTTAGTGACTATCAGAGTCAAAGTAAGATACCATCAGTTGAAAAATCACTATAAGCAAAACAATGAGTTTACAACTTCCATTAATCCTGGAGTTATCGGCATTTCCTTCACATTCAATGATATAATCCAGGCACATCAAATAACACATCAATATTATTAGTTGGAAGAGGATACTTAAAGCTGAAGTTTATCTGCTGCAGATAATTCAGTATTTCAGACTTATCAAGACACTAAATAAAGGATATGTCTAGAGAAATAACAGGAAAAGGAATATATGTGGATGCCATATTTAAATAGGCAAAACTATATTAACCAATGTGCTACATAGTGCTGATGCAATCATCATTCAACAAGAATTCCTAAAAGGGGAAATGCAGAATCATAAAATGTGAAAACTCAAGTCCTTATCCCTTAGGGCCTCAACTGCTTTCTAAAAAACACTTACTGCAAACATAGATATCTGTGTTGACGAACCTATTGCCACTCCTAATGATAAATCCTGCACAACGTACAGTTACAGAAAACCATAATCAAAGTGGAAAATGTTGCAAGAAATGAAAAGAGTGAAATCCTCGTACAAGCTTATCTTTCATGGCAAACATAATAGCACTGGCATGCTCTGCAGCATTTCCCACAATTGGAAGCAAGATAACACCGATAAATGAAATTGGTATATTCCATGCACGAGATGCTCCCTGCAAAATGATTATCCGCCAGAAATGGCTCAGCACTGTGTCACTGAGATGACACAAATAAAAATTTGATTCTGCAAAAATCTTGAAGCAGTATTGTTAAAGGCACGCCTGAAGCAAGAAGTGCACAAGGTGCAGCCTTTGGTGCCTCAAATCCCCAAAGGCTGGTGACCTCAAAGAGGCGCATGCCTTTGTGTGAGGCGCAAGTGAGGCGAGACGCGCCTTTTTAATATTTAGGGTTTTTATTATATGTTTTTGGTCCTTTAAGACAAAACAATCTCAGCACTTTATCATATACTTAAAGTAGGTTATGTGGGGCCTTACTCACACCTGATTATTTAACAAAAATAAAAGAATAGGAAAAGTACAACGAAAAAGAGGAAGAGGATTTTAATGAAGAAGAAGAAGGAGAAGAAAAAAACTATATATAGCTTATTGATTATGAGTGATGTGATGATTATTATTAATATTTTATAGAAAATTAGGAGTGTAGAACTAAGACCATAATTATAAACTTATAGTAAATTAGTAATAAAAAATGTTTTAGGATTTCTATTATAGTATAATAGTGCTACTCTAGGACTAGAACTTCTAGCTATTTATAGGACTATATTTTACTTTTATTACCTCTTTTACGCATGTTCTTTATTGTGTTTTAAGTGTCTCTTGAACATTATGTCTTGCTCTTTTGAATTACTTTTCTTTGGTATATGTGTCATGTTATGAGTTCTAGATTCATTTTATTTTATTTTTTGTCCTAAAGTGATAAAAACCCTTAGCGCCTCTCGCATTTAACAACTATGTCTTGAAGAGCAATCTTATCATAAATACTCCTGGACAACATATTTCAATTTAAGAATCATTGTGACTAATGATGCAAACAAAAACAAAGCTAAGGAAAATAATAATAATAGGGTAGAATATGAACATATGGTAACTAGTAACTAATTCGATGATGATTTATCTAAAAAAAAAAAATGCAATTTAAGCCATCTTAAATATTTTATAGATCGGACATACAAGTCTAGATTGTTTCAAAGGATGTTTGACGTACATGCCTGCTTAGGAGATGTTTGGTTCAATTGTTGTACTCAGTTGGTAGCTAGTAACTGATTAATACTAGTGTTTGGTAAAACTAATTGTGTTGTTGTTGAAATGTAAAATTATTGATAGAGGTATTATTTATTTCAAAAAATATATATATTCTTATATGATATATAAATAAACAAAAAAAAATACAGTGACTAAATAACAACAATAAAATATAATTTATTATAAATAAAAATATTTGCAAATGTATATTTATAATTTATAAATATAATATTTTCAACAAAAAAATTTATAAATATAATAAATTAATTTAATATATTATATTTTATTTTGAAGAGATGCATTTTATTTTTAATAAAAACTTTTGTAAATGATGTATTTTATTTTGATGAGTTAATTTTTTTCATTTTATAAGAAAAATCTCTAACAGTTTTAAAAAAAATTTCAAATTGGAGCTTTTTCAAACAACAGTTGTTTCGGTTTTCTATCAGTTATCAGCTGCAATTACCAAACACTTTTGCTCATCAATTGAAAAGCAAAAAGCTACCAGCTATCTCCAACAACTGAATCAAATGCCTCCTTAATTTCATCCTAAGGGCAAATGCCCTATAAACCAAAAGTGAAATTAATGGAGATCCAACCAACAAATTTTTTTTCTTTATTAAAAAAGAGGCTATATAAAAAATTTTAACCACACTACAAGTAGCGTGTACCAACTTACAAACAGTAAAGTTCCATTGTAATGGCTCAAGCTCTTGGGAAAAGTACAAATAAGTAGTCTGTGCTTTTCGCGATATTTAAATAAAGGTCCGTATTATTTTTTTTGACAAAACAAGGTATGTGGTTTACTCCGTTAGCACAAAAAGATATACTGTCATAAAAAGCGTTAAGTGGTGCTGATGTGGCGATCTATGTTGCACGGACACGCCTAAGAGAGGAGCAAATTGCGTGTCGGATACAGGGACACGCCTTAGACACGTATCGGACACGCCACGTGGCATGTCGTTGACTGAAAAATAAGTCAAAGCTAAGGACACGGCTAGGACACATCTGGGACACGGGAAGGACACGTCTAGGACACGGGAAGGACACGTTTGGGACACGGCTGAAAGTTGTTGGGCTATTTTTTTGATCCATTTTTAAATATTTACAAGCCCAATTCTGATCTGGCCCTAATTTTATCCTAAACTCATCATATGCAGCCTAATATTTATGATTCAGCTGATGCAATATTGTTATTTTCATTATGTTGTTTAACTATTATATATATACTATTATTGTTTGCTTAGACTACATTTCATTCTTCCAAAAAGCTAAATTTTTTATTAAGAAGTATGTTTATAATTGGCTAAAAAAATTATTGTAGCAGATTCCATATTCAGCCCTTTCGGCATTTTTTTGTTAAAATCTTGAATTATTGATATTTTTGAAAATTAATTTAATTTTAGATGTTATATAAATTTAAATTTTTATTAATAATTCGTCTGTGATTTTTTTATATGTTAAATTAATTTACTTATGTTTAATTTTTATGGTTACTTTAAATATTTGTAAGGTTAATATTTGAATATTTGTTTTTGATTTATGTGAATTATTTTTTAAGGAT